>NXFV01000963.1:0-53673 GCA_002803225.1 Gamarada debralockiae | reverse complement strand
GGGGGGGGGGGGGGGGGGGGGGGGGGGGGGGGGGGGGGTTGGAACGTGGAGGTCGCAGCATTGGTTGAAGCGAATGCAAAGTTGCGATTCGCTGATTTGACATGCATCCGAGTGATGCATGATGGATTCTGGTAGTGAGAGAGGATCACAGAGATGGAGATGATGTTGAGAAGATCAAGAATGACATCGTGGTCACCGATACGAAAATGAAGGACAGCAGAGTTTGTGGTCCAGGAGCTGATTTCTATGCACATCCAAAGTTCAGTCGTGATGGAAAGAAATCAGCTGGGTGCAGTGGAATCATCCTGACGTGGCATGGACAGGGACCATACTGTATACTGCCGAATGGAAGAGTTGTGAAGTGGGAGAGCATAGTTATGTGGCTGGGAAGGCGCGGAAGGAAAGCATTGGCCAGCCAAAATGGAGTCTCGATGGGGCGTTGTGGTTTGCGAGCGATCGGACTGAGTATTGGCAGTTGCACTGTTCAGAGGGTGGAAACGGCGAGGTACTATGCTTGAAGCAGAAGGGCATGGATGATGCTGACTTCTCTCACCCGGAATGGGTTTGGGGAGGGTGAGTAATCGTTCAATGGAAGTCAAATTTCAGAGAGCTGACTGTCTGTAGTTCAACGTATGTCTGTGTGACTGGGAATACCATTGTCGCCGGCGTTACGAAGAAGGCTTCAACGCGTTTGATTGTCATCGACAAGACCAAAAGCTATAAGGAATCGGATTTCCCACATATAGACTGGAGATACCATAACACCATCAAGCGCATGTCTGATACCAGCTTCGTCATGCTTGAAAGGACTTTCACCTCACCTCAGGCATTGTATCTACTCGACACCGTCAACCCAGCCTACAAGCTCGTGATTAAAGAGTACAGTCGATCTGTCAATTCCAACATCGCTCTACTCGCCACCCCGGCACATCTCCTTCCCCCTTATTTATGAAAGAGAAATAGGAGCAACCGAAGCACACACAATCTTTACTCCACCACACAGTCCTTCTTACACGGCCCCCGGTAGCACTCTCCCTCCGCTCATCGTTTCAGTACACGGCCGACCAACAACCCACACTTCGCAAACGATGAATATCATCACTCAATACTGGACGCCGAGAGGGTACTCGGTGGCGAATCTCAACTTTACTGGCTCTTCGGGATACGGACGAGCGTTTCGAGATACTCTGAATAGCTAGTTGGGTGTCGTGGATACTGCTGATGCAGTTTCCTGTGTTGAGCACATCGCAAAAAAGAGGCTGGTCGACGGAACGAGAGCGAGGATTCGTGGCGGAAGTGGAGGCGGGTATTGTACTTTATAGGCTTTGTGGATGTATCCTAATAATTTCAAAGGAGGAGTGAGCGAATATGGGGTTAGTCCTCTGGAAACTGCTAAACACGCATGGACTTTTAGTCGCTCACTGACGTTCAACAGGTGGGAAACATGAAGCTCTGTCACGAACAAACCCGCAAACATGAGAGTCAATACCTCTACGCACTGATGTTCAACGACGACAAGCTCACAGAGAAAGAGCGAGATAAAATCTGAGAGGAAAGGAGCGCTGTCTTCCATGCGGACAAAATCAAAGGAGCCCTGCTTTTGCTTCAAGGATTGGACGACAAAGTCGTGCCGCCGAATCAGGCCGAGGATCTGGCGAAGACCATGAAGGAAAATGGTGGGAATGTCAAGACAGTATTCTTTGAGGGCGAGGGACATGGGTGGAGGGAGGATTCGAAGAAAAGGGCTGTTGTGGCGTGGTGGAGTGAAAGAATCCTCGCTGTAACTACCCACAATTTCCTTCGTCGATCACTAGAAGGACAACAAATCGATACCTTGTTGTTCAGTGAATAGGATCGCATTTCACTTTAAACCAAAGTGAATAAGCCCATTTCCAGATTTAGTGTCCTCGTCCTGGTCAAGAACTCGGCCCTCGACCTACTCGTCAACCACAACCAGGCATCAACAACACAATGGCAACGATGGCGCAAACTCAATGCATCGTGCAAAAGTTGCTCCCCCCCCTTCCCCCCTTCCCGGACATTCGAGATGAAATATTTCAAATCGTTGTCCTTGAATGGCTGAATGAAGGCCCTGAGCACCCTTACCTCTACCCTCGCGGCTACGTCCACGGCGGTATTACTCCACCTCGTCGACTTGATTGCCCTGAATGGGCTGCCTCACGCGAACAAGCACTGATCCCAGGCAAGGTCTTGCATCGAGAGATTTTCGCCGTCCGAGTCAAGATGTGAACTATCCTTGTCGACCATTGTGGACGTCACGACCGCTCCGCTCCATTGGAGATAAGTCACCTTTGGCAAAGGCCTTTATTCGTGATCAAGGCGTAGATAACACTTCGATTGCGACTCAAATCTCCCGCTCCTTCGCAATCTTGGCCTGCTGTCAACAACATGATCAACAACAATGGCGACTACGCCCAAGAGCGAATGCACGCTTCGCAAGCTGCCCTCACAGTTGAGAGAGAGGATATTCAAGATCGCAATTCAACAATGGATTGACTAGGCTGCTCAACACCCCTCACGCCGCAACGTCAACTGTAAGTTCTTCGGAGAGTAAACTATCCCCTCTCTAGGGAAGGTGCGCGAGAACGCACTCAGAATTTCCCAAACGAAATGAGCAGATGAAATCTTTGTCTCCGGAGCATATACTCGATGGCTCAAACGGAATGAACAATTGCTGACCTCCGATATCCTAGAGGGGGCTATAACGTCAAAAGCTACGTAAGAGAGACTCTTCGCTGGCGCTTGAACGAGCCTTGATCGCGGACAAGGAGCTCTTCCAAGAGGTCTTCGCACTCAGAATCAAGATGTCCAGAATTCGTGTCGAACCGTTGCTCAAGGATACTTTCATTCGAGCGCAATCTCCTCTGGCTCAATCCTCGATTTGCTCCATCATTCCGACAATCCCGTAGGCGAGATATCCTCAGTGTAGCCTCCTTTCATGTAGCTGTCTTGATGAAGTGCTCTTAAGCTCTCTGTAGAGTGGTCAGATTCTTGCCATAGGAAGCCTGTGAAGAAGATTGAACACATCCTTGGTCTGGCTACTTAGGTACTCTCAAAGCTAAGCTCCTACCTCCTGGAAATTGGCGGACATAATAGCACTCGCTCAGTGGAACAATCGCTAACGAAACTAATGCAGGATTTACTCAAAACGTCTGGCATCAAAGAGCTTTCAACCAAACTGTCAAGCACCTTCCTCAACTTAGAACGTCATTGGCCAACTAGATGGACGATCGCAGACGTAGTACAGAAGAACCTCCGCGGAAGTGACGCACTTCAACGATTCGTCGACTTCTCTCAGAACCTTTCCACTACTAAGCTAATTGCTGGTTATGCGAATCGGCCTGAAACACCTGTCGATCGAACCGACTTTGAAACGCTGATCTCCTTTCTCAACTGAAAACTCGAAACCACTGGAACAGTTCTCCGCGACGAATATCATAGTGGAACGAGATACCGTGCTGCGACTTAGAAGGGAAAGGGAGGCAAGATCAATTGGCTGGAGGGCGGAGATTAAGTAGATGATGCGTTGGACGAGGAACATGGCTGTGAGGCGGACTTTCTCGAACCTTGAAACGGCAGATGTACAGCAGAACTTGCAGTCATCTTCGATAGGTCTCAGTTGCTCACCTCGAGCCAGCAATTGAAGTCGACGACACTCAAGGTCTCGAAGATAGCGAATGAATACTTATCCGAAGTGCATCCTGAATCACTGAAATGGAAAGAACGATTGATTGATCGAAGCCACTGCATTTTTGCCTCGGACTTCTATGCTCTATTGAGACGATCCCGTCTACCAAATCCGTCGTTGTAGACACCATACGACCAGCGAACAAAATTCCTTGCCTTATCCTTCACTCATGACCAATCTCCGGGCTGTGCAACTCATATGCCTCCTGCTGTACTCCATGACTTGCTGAACCATTCATCGCCGTACCATCAGCCCCGAGCTCTGCAGTAGCAGATTCTTGACGCTGTCGACGACGGGGCATAAGGAGCTGGACCGAATCCCGGTTGACCCTACCAGCAGCATGGTTGGCCATCGTAGCCTTCGCGATCATTCTCTTCTTCCTATGATCGTAAATCATGACTCCAAGCGTGACAGCCAGGGCAAGGAATGCTGCAGATCCAATGATAGCACCAATTTGTTGTCCTTCGCTAATTCTGCGTTTGGCTTGGACAATGGAAGTGGATGTGTCAGTGGATATTGCAGTCGGGGCCGGTGTCAGTGTAGGGGAGGAGGTGTAAACGGCGTTGACGAGCGATTGGAGAGATATGACCTGAGGTAGTATTGTGGCCGCTTGAGCTGGAAGTCCAACCAGCCAACTTTCCGCGCCGGACGGCAAAGCCGTCATCCATGCGATACCATTATCAGTGTACAACTCGTCGAACGCGGACACGACATTTGGGCCTTCGAGGGCATCGAGGACGGACGTTGGGAACGCGCTTAGCTCGGTGGTGATGCTGGAGGGAGGCTGGAGGATGCCGAGGAGAGATGAGATAGTAGCAGATATTGCCGCAATGCTGGTAGTTTGTTAGTTTTGCAGGCTTCAAGAACTTTGATTGAGTTTTGAGGGCTTACTCTTGAGCACTAGGAACCGAAGGTGAAGGAGTGGCCATGGGGCCCTCAACCGCAGCAAGGATAGTCGCATTGCCAGTCGGAATCGCAATAGCGTGAACATTCCAGATCAGGAGAGGAACGAGAAGAAAGATTAGGATCATGATGGCGATAGTCCTTTTGTATACTTGGGAGAAGAGCGCGGTGAGAGTCATTCCAATCACGTCCGGCAGGCAGTCCAAAAAACACAAGAAGGAGCTGGTGGTACGTGGAATGGAAGATGAATTCACTGAAAGTTGCAGCTTCAACTTTTTTGGTACAGTAGTTAACCAAATGAATCGAGCCGCAATGCTGATGAGGAGAGGCTGACGAATTATTTATTTGTTGACTCCTGTGCTCCGCGTACTTGGAACCCTTAAAGTTATCTCCTCAATCCCAAATTAGGTAGCAATTTCATCCATAGAAAGCAACGAGGCAAGTTTCAAGCTCTGGGTGGTTATTTTGAATCCAATTTGCGCGACCTAGCTCTCTTCCTGACCCACACTTCATCATGTTCAACGCCAAGAACACTCACATCTCCACTTCAGAAGTAAAAACCGCAACATCCCTTGCGTAGAAGTCATCGCATAGTTACTCAGGAGTTTCAACAACCTGAACCAGCTGTGCCGGCCACGCACGTGAAGTTCTAGGCTTCCATTCGAGTTTGATACGCAGCTTGGAAGCCCAGTATTTCCAACGAATGACGTTTGTCCAAGGATAGCTCATCCAGTGCTTTGCTATCCACAGTCGAGATGCTAAAAGAGATGGTAGTGGCCGAAAGTGTTAGCGAGATGTCTCGCAGCAAGGCAGATAGAGCATCGAGAAGGGAGTTTTGCAACCCGCAATGGTAAGACACTCCAGAGACGGAGGTAGTATTTTGATACAATCATAAATAAGACGCTGGTCGTACGGCAGATCGCTCGCTTTCCCTATCAGAAATGCTGCGGAGCCTTCAAGGACTGTCAAGTTTGTGAAAGAAGAGAGCCACCCAATTGGATCTATGTCATGAGCGTCAGCTTCATCGGTCCAAAGACGAACTTTCTTGAAGGAGAGTACCTCAAGAGTCTCGTTCAAGTGATCAATGCCTTCACCGAAGGCTCGAGGATTGAATATGACCCACAGGGCTGGGGCAACGAAGGCAGGCTGGCTCATAACGTAAACTTTCAGTCTGGGGGAAAGCCCACCAAGAGTTCGGAGCCGACTAGGAAAGATAGTGGATTGGAAGGATGCTAAGGAAGCGACGTTGGAGGCGACACATCCCAGCAGTTCTGGCGAGTCCGTTCATTTTGGCCATCCGTCGATATGGTGAGAAGAGAACTGTTCTAACGAGGGAAGTGAGACGAATGGCTCTACCAAATGGGATGGCAACCCTGTATTAGCCCCTCTAGCATGGAATTTCTTCAGTGATAGAGGCCTTTGACATAGCAAATTCCGCTTGTCGGGATCCAGGAGCTCTCGTGCACTGTTACTATAGCTCTCATATGTCGAAAACGTTCGAAAGATTCGTATCCGTCGATAGAAACATTGACTTTGATAGATCTGAGGCTAGGAAGGAGGCATATGAGAAAAAGGGATAAGCACGGCCGCTTCCCCAATTCCCACATAAGAAGCCTTTCAATCGGAGAATGATCCTCAGCAGGCATGGTATCCATTCTGCAATTGTCCACCTCCACGCAAGCAATCAATGTCTTGCCATGGCATGCCAAGTCAGGTTTAGCCGGTACCGTTCGCTGGAATCGAGGGACCGAGGATTTCCAACATACTGCTTATAGTGCGAGTACAAGATCGGTTCTGCGAGAGTGTGAAACCATTCTGAGCAGCGTAAAAGGGCCACGAGGTTCTGCTGTAATTATTTTATTTATATTTATATTTATATTTTTAATTTTTTTCGCTCCGCCGCGGGGACCTGTGTTGATGGCGATATCACACCATTGACACGGTGAACAATCTAGAAGAGGAGCTCGTCGGGGAGAGACTCGATCGATGTCTTTGGCATTATTACAGCGTATGGGGTCCTTGAACGTCTTCGGTAGTAGCGATCGGAAAGGGCAAGCGGTCGGGATGGTAATTGATGCTTCGCCTGGTCTGCTGGAGGAAATGTTTAGGTACGACGCGCTGAATATTTAGCGAGTAAGGCCCCTGGTAACAAGGATGGGCATAAAATTGAGAAGAAATTCCCATCAACTTTCATTTCTTCTTTGAAATATCGTCTTTACCAATTGTGCCTCGGCTATCCTAGCAGCAGGTCGCTGCTCAGGATATCGCAGTCTATCATAGCCACGGCCCATGAGCAACAGGTGCCTTGTAAACAATGAGAAGCGGTCATACGTTGTGCCTTCTCCATAAAGACGGATTTAGGAGATGCTCGGCCTTTGGAGTTAAGATGGCGAGTCCGTTGATGTGTTACTTCCGCAATAGGAATCCCGCTGCGACTGCTACGAGTATTTAGGGTTGAATACCTCGTCAACATATCTTGCGTTGCTCCTTCTTTCTTTCAAAAAGCATTTCAGTCACAAAATTACAAAATCCAACGTCCCATTACCATCATGCTACCCCTTATTACCCTCGAGGAACACTATATCTCACCAAAGGTCCGCGAAGCCAGCGCAGCGGTACGTGACCATTACGCAAACTTTCCTCCGCATATTCTCTCCAAGCTGGAGTCCCTCAGCGATGAGCGAATTCAAGATCTGGATAGAGGGAATGTCTCTCTGCAAGTCATTTCGCATGGTCCTGGGGACATATCTCCATCCGTCTGTTCCGCGGCCAACGATGATCTTGCCTCTGCCATTTCCAAAAATCCAACTCGACTGGCCGGCTTTGCAATGCTTCCAATGAGCGAGCCTGCAGCAGCGGCGAACGAGCTGGGACGATGTGTGAGGGAGCTCGGCTTCGTGGGTGCCTTGATTGACAATCATGTGAATGGGAAATTTTACGATGATGAACGTTTCTGGCCGGTCTTTGAGAAAGCGCAGGAATTAGACGTGGCGATCTACATCCACCCCTCATTCGCAGCAGATTCCATGGTGGAACATTACAAGGGAAACTACGATGACTCGGTCGCTACTGCTTTGAGTGCTTATGGTTGGGCATGGCACACCGAGACCGGACTTCACATCCTGAGATTGTTTGCGAGCGGGCTTTTCGATCGCTTCCCCAAGTTGAAGATTGTGATTGGGCATATGGGAGAGCTGCTGCCATTTCAACTCGAACGAATTATTCCAATATCGGCGATGTGGGGGAAGAGGGAGCGGGGCCTGAGAGAAGTGTGGAGGAACAATATCTGGATCACGACGAGTGGAATGTTCACGTTACCTCCATTGGCGTGCCTGCTGCAGACGACTTCAGTCGATCATGTGCTGTACAGCGTGGATTACCCGTTCTCAGCTAACGAGAAAGGGTTGAAGTTTTATGAGGAAATTGAGAAGAGTGGCTTGATTGCGGGCAAGGACCTGGAGATGTTCGCGTTCCAAAATGCGGAAAATTTGCTGGGCGTGAAGGCCAGAACTTCATGAATGCTCACTCTTTCGAGGATCTTTTCTTTGATTTGACATGGGAAAATCCCTCGGACTTCGGCTTCTCTGTCGAGATCACATTCAGTCTAGGGAACTTGAAGTTCTTTCCTGCCACAGAGCACCGGGAAGCCTCTATTTCACTCTAATTCATCAAAGTCAAAAGCTCTTCCCTTGACCTTCCATGCGGCTGTGAAACTCAAACCTTCATCTTATCTTGCCCTTCGCTCTCTCAACACCTTTAATTATCTGCCCACCCTTCGTAAAATTTCGATTCCGTGGCAGTCACCGTCTGACCTCATCGGCCTCAGGAAAGATAACTCCCTCATATCCTCTTTATTTCAAAGACCAAGTCGACCTGCGATATTCATTGTTTTGCTTCTCGATCTATTTTTGATACACAGCGACAGGCGTCACCTCTTTTCTGCCACCCAACAACTAAAGTGTCTTTCATTTTTGAGGACCGTATTCAACAACCTACAATCGCTCGTTACCTTTTAGCGATTCCAAGTCAAGGACAAAATTTTGGTTTGTCGCCATCACCTGTCAATATGACAACAATCTTCCACTCTTCGACTTCTCGTGATCGATCGATCTCACATCTTGCCTTCAATTTTCGCTTGGCGGTCAGATCATTCAATCCACATTCCACAATATCAGCAAAACTCCACATATTTGGGTCTAAGATCTGATCTTTGATCTTCGCGTTCAGGCACGATCACTCAAATTCACCAAGACCAGATACGGCCGTCAATCTATTTGAGCCTCAAATGTTACCTTCGATCTTCCGTGCGATCATTCCTCCAGTTTCACAGGACTTTCAACAACACCAGGTACCCGGTCCCTCGAAAGGCAACCAACAGTGCCTCACCGTCTGGTATCAAAACATCATCTCAAAGTATTTATTATTCAACACACGACTCCATCTTGCAAAGTAAGTTCAGCTTTCCATCTTCTGGCTCCCTCTGAATTCCCACGCGTTTCACTCCCTGCCCCATTTGCCAAGGTCTCTTTCCTGAACATTGCCTCGGTTTCATACCTCAGAGCTCTCATTTCATTCGCCGTCATACTGGAATTCCTAATTCCTTGTTAGAGAACCTTCACATATCAAAACTGTTACTGTCCATCAGCTCGGAAGCTCTCTCTTCAACTCTTCCCCAACCGCCAGCAGGCCTAGCTCTAGTTGACCTTGCCCTTTTATTTCTCCAATCGTTCGTCAGTTTTGAACTAATCAATGGACCAGATGCCTAGTACACGCGCCAACAACAAGCGTCCCAACGCTTCTGCAGCGAATGAAGCCCCGCCGGCGAAGAAGCAGATCAATTCATTTGAAGGTGTTGCTCCGATCCATGGATACAAGAATGGCCGCAAGCAAGTTCCAGTCATCGACCTCGAGATTGCAGTCATCCCTAGAAAACTCACCCCAAAGGGTGATCACCTTGTACGAGATGTCTTTCCTCGATTTCAACACGGCACGATATACATTCAACTGGTCCAACTTCATAACAAATATACATACACTCTCGACAAAAACATAATCGCTCGCTCTTCTGAGGTATTGGCCAATTTTCTTCAAGCAAGAGTCGTGGAGGTTGATAATGGGATTGCCGAAAGAGTGAAACAGCGTGCTGGACTCGAGGTCTTTCTAGACTTACAATACTTTTCGAAAGTAGACATCTGGGCTCTTGTCAAAGTTGTGAGTTCCCAAGTTCATTTTTCAGACTCACAGCATTCCACAAATTGCTGTACACCGGCACATATGCAAAATTGCTAACCTTTGACTTAGCCGTTCACAACCCACAAGCCCCCAGAGAGAAGGCAGCCCCAGATCTCCACGCCTGCCCAGCCAGCAATGGCACCCACGCAAGCGAAAGTACTCACAACGCCCAAATCTGTGCGTTCTACCGCACAGGCTGAGTTGCTTCACAGCCCACGTACCCATCTTCTTGATTCTGGTGCCAATACAGTCGATGCTGGACCAGCTCATAACTCCCCAATCATAATCTCAGGCTTACCAGCTTTCGAAAATTCCATCGACGTGCTGCAGACTGTCGACAAGACTTCTTCGGCTGAAGCATTGTTTCTAATCTCAGCGGGGTTAGAGAGCAAGGGAAAGGGAGTAGGAATTGAGATTGAAAATGATGGAGTTAAGCAAGAAATGGGTGAAATCAAGCCAGCCATCAAGGAGGAAATCGATGACAGCGCCATGGCATCCACCAAATCAACCGTTATTCCCAGCGCGGAGGTCGAAAATGGAGAACCTACAACTCAAGAGCCCAGGTCTGCAAATACCGACAATATTACCAAACCGAACATAAACTGCCTCCGCTTCGCTCACGGTGAAATTCTCCTGGATTGTTCAACCGCGAACAAGAATGCTCCCCCAAAGCCTCCAGCCAATTCTGACGAGGGTCGCCTCGCAGCCGTCCTAGCCCATCATAACCTACTTCGGCTCTTCCATAACATGACTCCCGAAATCGATGCAAACAACATCGGTACAGCCCTCAGTCAAACCGAAAGTATTATCGCCTTAGCAAATCTGTACAAATGCCTTCCGCTTGTCCGCCACTACCTCAGTAATGCGATGCTTCAATTTGGCCGAGACCTCTTCAAAGCCATCCTTGAGGACCCACCACGCTGGCTCATCTTATCAGGCCGTCTAGAATGCGCACCCATCTTCAAAGAGGCGATGATTCATGTCGTCGGATATTACCCATACTACCCGTGGACGACTGTGCCCTCTTCCAAGCTTCCCCACAAAATAATTGGCCTAATCCGCAAGAAGGTCGATGAGCTGAGAGCCCTCAAAGCCTCCATCGATGCCGAGCTTTTCAGCAGCTCCATCGCTATCGAAGGCCATAACCTCACCTTTCACGGCTTCGAAAAATCCAACTTTGATACCTGGTTCGTTGTCCAGCTGTGGCGCGACTGGTACTGCTATTCTCTCTACAAGCAAAGAATCTCCAAACACGAAGTTGGCTCCACGTATCGATTGATGGGTAAAGGGAGCAACACGTATCTGGATCATATGGCAGTGTATTCGAGCCTTGTCGGATACAAGGGCAAGACCTTCGGCAGCTGGAACTTGAAAACTGTGGAGACAGACCTCAAGATCATGAAGGATTTCGCTCAGCAGAAAGTCAAAGGCTTGGTGGTTAACAACAGCATGCTTGATGTGGAGGAAGCGGGTATTCAGCACCTGACTTGCACCAAGGTCGAGAATGATGAGCTGCCCTGGATCAAGAAAGATGGCGCTTGAATCGCTCAATGCAATTTAATGATTGAGGGTACAGGACGATTGCGAGACACGTTTGCGGATCCACCACGATAGGACTTGAATCTCACAACATGGCTCAACGATCGAGATTTGCGGCATGAGAGATCATCGGAGTGCCAACTCCGGAAGTTCCGTGATGAGAGAAGCTCTTCTTGCCTCTGGTTCTTCACGGCCTTGTCTTCATCTCTCCTCTGCTGCCAGCACTTGCGGCCCTTTTTGCGTTTCGTGAACGGGTTAGTTCTTTCGTTGGCGTAGGTTGATTTTCAAACGGGATATATCCTTCCATATGGGCGGTTTTGTTTTCACTGGCTGCAGGCCATCTGTCCGAAGTCATGGGCTAAAGGAGGACATATAGTAGCACACATCATTATCATACCAACATTGCATGTACAACAGACTTACTTTTCAATACAATTCATTCTCTGAAAACGCCTCCCATATGCAGTGATCCCAGACGCCCTGCTAAATGACAATCCCCCCAGCCACTTTATGACTTCTTGAGTTCCGGTCCAAACATGTCTTCTCCTTCCTTCGCAGACTGTTCCCTCTCTAACTTCCTCTTCTTAATAACCTTCTCATCCTCCCCCTCCCCCTCCCTCTTTGCCCGCTGCAACCCCACCAAATCCATCTTCTCCGGATTCCGGCACTTCTTCAACTTCTTCGCCAACACCTGCAGCTCCTTCTTCTCAGCAGCCGAAGGCTCAGAACTAGGCGGTACTACCTTCAACATATCCGCGCACTTCTCCACGACGCCCAAGATCTTATTCGCCATATGTCCCAACGGATCAACAGTCGCAGGAAATTTTGTCCGAATATACCACTTCGCGAGCTCCTCATCTGCTAACATCAGAGCAGCCATCATGATCTGACTCGGCGTGAAATGGAAATACACATCCGTCAACTGCGCGCTGGTCTTCAAATACGCCGTTGCTTTGATATGTGCATGCTGAGCCCTGTTATCCACATTCTGCGGCACATTCTCTGGTGCTTCTCCTCCAGGCAAAGCAGGAATGTTGCCCTTGCCTAGAGCTCGTACTTCCATTATTGCACCATCGAGAGCACGGAATGGATGGCGGACATCGAACGTGAAGCGTAAAGCCTGAGTGAGCAGGAATTCGGAGGCAAGCACGTCTTCGGCTTTTGTGCCGCCGATTGCGTCGGCGAAGGATTTGAGGGGGATGTAGTTGTTTTCGGTTTTTGTGGAGAAGTAGAGGGCTGTTTTGAGGATGTCGGTTGGATGGTATGTCATTAGTGAGTTGGTGATGTAGAAGCGTTTGATGTATTGTATCGCTGTAGCCTTTGCACCCTTTATCAGCTCTTTGTCTTTCACTCCACTCCATATGTAATTGGGGGAAATACCTTCACCTCACCAGGAAACTTCAAATGATCCCCCAACTGACTCGTCTGCCTACAATAAAACGCCACGAGCTTCAACTCCTCCTCTACCGTCAAGCAATCCACTTCCCCCTCTGGCACCACGCTCACAGATCGATCTCGTTCTGCATCGCTCGTTTCTGCGGACGAGACGGCGCGCGCTTCTCGGAGGCGTCGTACGGCTTCGCGGACGCGGTCTGCGGCGTTGCGGTTCGTGGTTGTGCGAAGCGCCTGAAGGGAGGAGGGCGTGTAAGACCAGAGACGGTATTGGGTTGAAGTGCGGTAGCGCTCGTCTTCGGTCGTCATGGCTGCTAGCTGGACGAAAAGGTGGGAGATCGAAGGATCATCTTTTGGTGTTGAAGATGGGTTGGGGTTTTGAGGTCGTCGCTTTGAAGATACAGCTTGATATGATGCCTGAGGATTTAACGCCCAAGGCCTAGAGTCCTGCTACAGGCAGGTACCCCCTATTCACAAGGCTTATCAATGCGTCATTATTTCCTCCGACTCGATGCCTTCTATAGGCAAGGCTGCCAAAGACCTTACGCCTTTTCACCAGGACGACAACGTTGACGAGATCTCTTCAGAATAAATATTTCGCTGCTCTCCCTACTTTTAGAGCTACTTCAACTTCTATGAACAAATCAACACCTCAAAATGACCGCCTCCAAGCCCCCATCGGCCTCCCTCATCTAAACCCAACAAAAGCCAACTGGCAAACCCCACTACTTACTATTACCCAATATCGTACGGCACCCAATATCCCTACCGTAACCAGACTGTGTGATCATTGGCTCTGGTACCACAGGTGAAAGCATAGCGCGTAAACTCCTCGCCCAGCAACCCAATGCTTCAATTCTCATGCTCGAGGCTCAACAAGCGTCTTCTGGCGCAACGGGTCGCAATGGCGGACATTACCGTGCAGGTTGTTATCTCGAGTTTGCGTCTGACCTGAAGCTTTTTTTGGGGGGTGGGGGGAATGCATTGAGAATAGAGAAACCTTGAGGAGGAGAATGTACAGAATGTAGGGAGGTTGATTAAAGACCTTGGCATTGAATGTGACTTGAGGGATGTGGAGACGATAGATATTTGGACGGCTCAGAAAGGATGGGATGAGACTCTTGGGGCTTTGAAGAAGAGAAAAGAGGTCCTCACGGGGCAGGTTGAAGAGGCTGTCCTGACGAAGCATAAGGTTTGGGAAAAGGAGGAAGCGACAGAGGTGCTGTTGATTCCAGAAGCGCTGGGTGCGGTGAGCTTTCCTGCGTACGCACTGAGTCCGTACAAGTTCCTTTGTACATTGTTGGAAATATTTGTCCAGAAAGGGATGAATCTTCAGACAAATACACCTGTAGTAGAGGTATCGCAGACGAAAACACGAGAGGGAAAGAAGCAGGGGGTTGTGCATACTGAAAGGGGTCAAGTCATGGCGGAGAAGATGATCCTTGCTACGAATGCTTACTTATACAGCGGCTTTGTATCTTCCTTTGGCAAAGTCATTCCTACGAGAGCCCAGGTTGCGACAGTCCGTCCCGGTCCGACATCGCTGGAAATCCGGCCCTGATGAGAACCTGTGGGATGACAAGCGCCATTTCGGGTGATTACATGCAGATGAGAGCGAAAGGTCTCCGGAGCTGGAGATGTCATTATCGGCGAGTGTATGAGTGAACTTGAAGCTGAACAATATTGACTTTTGTTGAAGGACGTGGTCGATGATTAGGAACGAACGGAGAACAGCCCTTATTCGATAATACTACAATCCATTCCAATATCTCGGAATATCTGACCCATGCCGCCGTGATGCAATTTGGAAAGGAAAATTGGGGAGAGAGTGGAGAAACTTTGCAACAATAGACTGGTATTATAGGATACACTGTTGACAAACAGCCCAATTATCGGAGAAGCTCCAGGTCAGGAGGGTCTTTGGATTTGTGCTGGTTTCCACGTTCACGGCGAGTTGTCTGCGTACGTGGGAATTGATTTGCTGACAGGAAAAGGGTATGGCCATCGCGTTCCAGTCTGCTGAGGCCTTGATACAGCTTTGATGGGGAAAGAGAAAGAAGTGGATGAATGGTTGCCCAACTGTTACAGGTTGTCTTGGGTGCCAAAAATCAAGCTTAAATGATTCCCCCAACGGACTTCACGCCCATTTTAAATTCGATTATTAGAAGACACATAAAAAATTTAAAGCATTCATCTTCACTCACGGTAGAAGACAACCTGTTCCGAACTCGCATGTACCGAATCCATGGTCTCAATCATATGCTGAACGTCCACCTCAGGTGTAGTGGCTCAAGCAACACTCTTCTCTTGCACCTCATCACGCTCAACGGTAGCTTCAATATGCTCAGTCATCAGCTCCTTCACTCCTTTCATGAACGCAATGGCTACCAAAGCCAACACGACGAATGGGATGATGCTCGACCACGCTAGTCTATACGCTGCTGCATACAAGTGATGACTAGCATTTGTTGCTGCTTCCAAAATCTCGCCATTGATTCCTGGAACGGCAGTAAAACCAGTGCCGGTGGAAAACGCTTCCAGAAGTGCTGGAACGGAAGAGCGAGGAAGTCCAGCTTTGCTTGCAGCGGCGGTAATCCCGGAAGCATATGTTGAGGCAAGTTTGCCGTTGATAATGGTATCGAGAACTGCCGAACCGAATGCACCACCAATTGCTCGTGCTGAGAAGGCTAGGCCGGTTGCTGTTGAGAGATAGGCGTGCGGTGCTGTAAACTGGACGAGTGCGACAATGAGTGTGAGAGGACCACTTTGACCAAGCCCAGCTGTCAGAAGTTAGATACACGAGCCTAGAAAAATTGCTTGAGCGGGCTTACAAATGACGTTGAATCCAAGCTGGGCGTGGTTCATGGAGGGGGTAATGTTTGCGTAGCAAATGGAGCTCCTGGACGTTAACTTGTGTCCACGGAAAGAGGTGGAGTGACTTACACAACGAGAAACAGAACGAAGCAGAGGAGGATGGGACTTTTCAGATCTTTTGTCCAAGTGGCATATAAGCTGATAAATGGTCAGCTCAAATATCGATGCTTTTGAGATATTTGGTTGACATACGTGATTGGAATAGAAGCAAAGAGAGTTACGAGAGTGTATGCGAGTTGTCTGATTGATATTCGCCACGAGTTAGTTTGGAAGCCAAGATTCAGCACAATGAGGGGCGTAACGCTATTGACGGCGCTGTAGAAAATCCACCTTCATAGTTTCGGTCAGTATCTTGTCAAATTATGAGACCAAGTAGAGAAGACGTACCCTTCGACAGCAAAAGCGAATACTGAAAGTGCAAAATTTGGACTACCCTTGAAGAAGACATGTGCGACAAGGCCGTCATCTCTCCCCTTCCATTCTAGACGCACATCAGCATAAGCAGGAAAGATTGATTGGTATCCTCGAAACATACCGTACAGACAGAAACCAACCAAGCATACCAACCCAATGGTGAGAGGAGCCACCACATGTTTGTCATGCCACGGATATACTCCGCCGGCCCAGTCCAAAGCTAGGAGCATCAGAGTTGCACTGACCATAAACAACAGCGATCCAATAGGATCACATGCCCAGAGGATGTTCTTCAACGACATTTTGGGGAAGTCGGACTCTTTCTTGGGCCAGTAGAAGAAAAACAATCCTAGGGACGTGGCGGCAAACATTCCTGCCTGGATCCAGAAAATTGTTCGCCAGCCGCCCGCATCTGCGTTGGTTGCTGCTCCTGCTCCGAGACCTCCAACTCTGTAACATTTGTTAGTACACATCTCTGAGATTTGGGGCTTCATGAAGTGCGAAGTTAGAGGCGTACTTACAATCCACCTACTGCACCGCCAAGGAACGCGAAACCATTTGCCAGCGCTCGATACTTTAGAGGAAGCACTTCTGATGGAATAGCTTGGACGATAGAGATCGTTGAGAGTGTTGTTCCAACCAAGATCCCGCCCCCAATCAACATCGTCATGGAAGTGGCTTTGGCTGAAATCACGGCTCCGGCAAACGATATCATAGGTGGAACCATGGCGAGATACTTTCTATCTAGTACGTCTGACAGTCGGCCGACAATTGGTGACAGAACACTCTGCATCAAGAGTGGACCCTAAAATATTGTCAGAAGCAATGCTGGAAATAGGAAGAAGTCGTACTTGAATGATCCATCCTGCAATTGCTCCATCACCAAGATCTCTCACGATAAAGCCTATGACAGATCCAGCCGCGACAACAACAAAAACCTGAGCCATGATACTGGACCATTCGCAGTTAGATGTGGATTCCAAATTTTGAAAATGGGAAAGGAGATTTACGCAAAACAAGTTACACTGTAGTATTTTCAAGTCAATATATCAGATATTCATTCGGAGTGAGAGATTCTTACAAAACAACCATCCAAGACCTCCATGTCAGATTGATATGTCTATCGTCTCTGTATGAGTCAAGTCTGATGATAGGCGCAGTCCGCGGAGCTGGTCGCTCAACTTGAGAGACGTTGACTTCATCGTCACTCTTGGACTGCTCGATTTCAATTTCGTTTTGGTGACTATCCTGACTTCCGTCCGCCATGTTGAATTACTATCAAAATGATGTTGTTTTCCATGAAGTTCTAGAAGGGGTTGAAGTCGGGGAAACCCTGGGCATGCAGACAGCGAAGATCATAAACAAAATGCAAAAATTTGATTAGCTGAGCGGAAATTCCAGTTCTGCACGGCTCAGGACCCATGCATCAGCAATGGATTCAGTCCTAAACATATCGATGTGGCGCATGGCGCGTAAAGAATTGAGGTTGAATGGAAAGCTTTACCCCGCGTCCCAAGGTTCGCTGATACCTTTCCCCGCCTGAACCCCTGTCAGCACTCATCGCACACATCGGCAGATCTGTGACTCGTCAGAGCTCAATATTACAAACGTTCCATATTATCAATCTAGATCTTGTGAAGCGTTGTATTGGGAATGTCAAATAGAGGCGTTTTGGTGGCGGGTTTAAGCGAAGGGGGATTCCGCTTGCTACTGACTGGAGTCGGATTTCCCCCTTTGTAGCAAGGATGGATGCTTCCCGAGAGCGCACGCGGGAATGGATGCATGAGTATACAATTCTCGGGATTCCACTAATCTATGATCCGTGATCCAAAGATCTCCTCGCATCACATACGGAATATTTCATTCAGTATTGGAAACAGCGGAATGATTCCCATCCCACCCACGGCTTCTTCCCAATATCCCGTGTCACTGTGTGGTCTATGTTTAATCTCTCATGAAGCTATTCAGAGCTCGATTCCGGGCAATTATACTCCGTATGCGTTTGCCAAAGATCCACAGCGGAAGTGTTAACGCGCAGACCGCGATGAAACAGCTACCAAGAACATTGAAAACTGCAAGGACGCCGTCCTTTGCCAGCCAGTCGTTGACAAAGTAGGTCAATCCAAAAGTGAGTAAATTTCGAGCATTGATTGCCACAAAAGCTAGAAAATATCAGAAACTTCTCTGGTAAAGAGGGAAAAGAGTTTTCGCACCTTCTTCACTCAGGTCTTCGTAAGAGTCAATTACGTAGCCAAATATACATCCAGTCGCGAAAGCCATAGCCATATTAGCAATGCCGAAAGTCAAAACAGGCCCAATCCAATGTGTTTGATAATGAACAGAGGCACCGAAGCCAAAGAATCCAGTGATTCCAAGAAGCATGACTGGAACCATCAGTACGAGCCTGAATTCTGGCTCGTAAATGCCGTGATTTCTTCTTGCGAGTACCAAGCAGATGTAATCGTTGAGTGGGCCAGCTACAACCTCGCCGATGAGTGTCAAAATGAATGGAGAGATGCTTATGAGGCCGACTTGAGATACTGTGAAATTGTAGGGTGGGAGTGTAAAGATCTCAGCATTGACAACGCTGAAGACCACAATCCAGGTCAATGTGGTACCATAGATGAGGAAAGCCCAGAGGACTGCAGGATACCAGAATATGACGACTGGACGAAGAAGGATCTTCCAGAATGGTGCGTCTGAATATCGGCCACTGATGAATCTCAAACTCTTCAGATAGGAATCCTTCTTCTCAGTAGAGGTCGTGTTTTCGATGTGGGACTGTTCAGTTGTCGTCATATCTTTATCGCCACCATCTCCTCGTTTTTCAACGTCGGAGGTTCTTTGAATCACATCTGCGTATCTTTCTTCGATGGGAGCTCTGATGTATGCTGTTTCGGGAACAAAAAGGACAACCAGGATGACAAACACCCCGAAGAGGATAGCGCATATGCCGAAAGTCCATTTCCATCCGATGTCCTACGCAAAATGTCAGCTGAAACATTCAAATTCAGAAAATATAGCAGAGCTTACTTGAATGATATATCCACTGATCAAACTTCCGCCAGCAATCCCGCAGAGCAGAAATAGATTCCAAGCAGCGATTCTGGTGGCTCTCTGATGTACGAAGTAAAGATCGCCGATGGTACACTGAACCAATACTTCATACGGTGCCATACCAAAACCTGAAACAACGCGACTGGCAAGAAAGGAATTGTAGTCCTTCGCGAATGCTCCCCAGACGCTGCCCGCGAACATTATCATGATTGCAATGATGAAAACTGGACGTCTTCCCCAAACTTTGGCTAGCGGATTCGCGATAAACAACGAGAGACCAATGGTTAAAATGAGCCATGCTGTGGATTGTGCAAGTGTATTGACGCTGATACCGAGTTCTGCAGCAATTTGGACGAAGCCTGGAGACAGCATTGGCCCGAACGCTCCCACGACCGCTGCTGAGAGACCGACGATGAGAAGAATTGCATCCTTCTTCCAGATAGACCACTGTGAACGCTTAACTTCTATGATATTTTGGGAGCAATTTTGGAAATACTAACATTTAATGGATCGTTCGGAGAATCTGAAGGTTGGGGGACCAAGATAACGTGAGATAATCGCCCAGTTCCATGCTTCAACAGCTCCCGAGGGATTGCCTCATATTCTCGTGGAACGTCGGACTGATCATTCATGCAAGCTGCAAGTCTTATCAGCTACGTAATTGTTTCTATTTGAGCGTCTCTTACCTGTGCCGGGCACCAGCTCCATATGGTGATCTTCAAGTATGCCGAAAGCCATTTTGTTGGTGGTTGTGTCAATGGGAAAGAGCTGGAGCTTTGAAGTTTAGATAAAATCTGAACAGCTAGGGAGCAGTGTTTAAAGAACCTCGATAAGCGTTTCAGTGGCATTGGTCGCCATATATCATGCTGTACACTGCTTTCCTCTGCCGCGTTGCCTCAATGCTACCCCAGTAAATTGATTGCGGGCCGCATCCCTTGGCAAGGCCGATGTAGCATTGTTCTCTCCAGGCATCATAATGACGGGGGATCAAAGACACTCGACCACTCAGAAATTGCGTTGTAGCAAAAGGATGCAGTGAAGAATGGTACTCCATGAACTGCCGTCATGACACGTTGCTGACCAATCTGCAAGTGCAGGGCACAAGACACGGGCGCTGCGGATGCAAATGCGGGGATTGTGGAGGTGGGGCAGGTGGTCCCGCAAGCTCCCTGTAGCTTCAGCAGATCTCCACCTGCTATCAGTAGTACCTCCTCCGTTCTGGGATTCTGGATCTAACTCCTCCCCGATGATTTAGTCTGCTATTTATCCGGTAAAGAGAGCCTTCAAGTGAACCATCCTATATGTAATTTGCCTTTGGGTGCACACTACAATTTGGTGACTTGGCTGCAGAGGTGTGCGGGCGCTCTAAATACCACGACCCAAGTCCCTTCCACATGTGAGCCGCGTCATATATTTTCTTTCTCTCAGCGCTTGTAACAAAATATTTCCCTGCGCTATGGGTTCATACGATCTACCTCCATCCTCAGGGATTCATGTAATCATCGTTGGAGCGGGTTTCGCTGGATTGACCGCCGCTATTGAATGCCATCGAAAAGGCCATTCAGTTCTTGTTCTCGAATCTTTCCCGGAGCTGAAAATCCTGGGCGACATTATAAGTTTTGCACCGAATTCCGGGCGCATCTTTCAGAGGTGGCCCGGCGTGGATGCGAAGCTCGACCCCATCATCCACAAGAGTGATGGTCTGCTCATGAAGACGTACCTTGGAGAGGATATTTTGAAGCAAACATGGAACGCAGAACAAAGAGCTTATGGTAAAGCCTATAATGGACATCGAGGAGAGATTCATGAGATTGTGTACGAACATGCTCTTGAGATAGGAATCGATATTCGACTTGGTTACAAAGTAGATGACTATTTTGAGACCGAAATGGAAGCTGGAGTCATTGCAAATGGGGAAAGGTTTATTGGAGACATAGTCCTCGCAGCAGATGGTGTGCGTTCGAAGGGACGAACTATCGTGCTCGGCCATGAAGATAAACCAAAGTCGTCGGGGTATGCCATATATCGAACTTGGTTCGATTCTGCGGAATTGGCAAAGGATCCAGACACCGCTTGGATGGTGAATAATGGCGATAAACATTGTGCTTGGTTGGGTAAGGCTTCCGAATCCGATGAAATTGATTTTATAGCTGAGAAGAAAGCAGGCCCGGATATTCATTTCATCGCTGCATCAGTCAAGAATGGAAAGGATTTTAGCTGGGTTTGCACACACAAAGTGAGTAGACTTCTCTTCTCTCAAATTTTCGGAGATATCCCAAAATCAATTTGGTATCCAGTGACTGTAACTGACAACCTTGAAGGACGAAACAGATATTGAAGAAAGCTGGCAAGCACATGCGCCGTTATCGGATGCCCAAAGAGTCCTGAAAGGATGGGATCCAATGCTTCAGAAAATCCTCAACGCAACACCGTCGCCATTGATCGATTGGAAATTGGTCTACCGAGATCCACTTCCGACTTGGATCTCTCCCAAGCGTCGAACTGCCCTTATCGGGGATGCCGCACATCCCTTCCTTCCAACTTCAATTCAAGGTGCGAGCCAAGCCATGGAAGATGGAGTTACTATGGCGGTATGCTTGACAAGATGCGGGAAGGGGCATATTCAGGAAGGTGTTGCTGCATTTGAAGCTCTGCGATATGAGAGGGTCAGAGCTGCGCAGAAGACCGGAGAGCAGACGAGGGATACATGGCATAAAGCGAACTGGGATGAGGTGAAGAAGAACCCTGAGAGTATGAAGTTGAAGAGAGAGGCTTGGCTCCTAGATTTTGATGCAGAGAAATATGCGGAGGACAAGTATGCTGCGACCGTGGCGCTCCTGAATGACAAACAGCCAGCGGCGGGGCGGGAGTACAATGTACCTCAGATGACGGAAGTGAGTGCCTCGGCATAGAAACCGCAATAGAACAGTCAATCTCGTTGAGATTCGTGAGCACTAATTATGAGTGAATCCATGAAGGGAGATTTTCGTCCCATGCGGCCGGGACTGCGGGATTCGGGAAAACAAACTTCCTAGCTAGCAGTCACTAGTCATTATTGCTTGAGGTCTGCTTGACAACTTGTCAGGCCGACATTTGACTGGATTTCCCGTATTTCACTGCCGAGTGCAATGATTCCATAAATTCGTAGTCAATGTCAAGAATTGACGAGAACTTATTGACGTTGCATTTGTTAGCGCTTCCTTCGGATGGTAGAGCCCGAAACCCCTGTAATCTGAAGCCCACAGGTGCCCAGCCACGCTTTGTGGCGTCTGCTGAAATCAGCCTGTAACCACTGTGAGAGGTCAGCACTCAACAACCGGGGAGGGGGGAGGGTTCGGGGAGGATTCGCTCACAATCAAGCCAACTCAAAACGCATTGGGAACATACTTTAAATGAAGCTTTTTGATACCACGTTGCAAAGAGTCACATCGCTACTTTGGTTTGATTTTGAGCACCACCAAATGGCGATCATGTCGTTTCTACCAGTATTGAATCTCTGGTACGCATTGGCAGCTTTCCTCGCAATCCCCCTCTTAATCCTCCTCAGCGATATCTGGAAATGGTCACGAATGCCACCCGGCCCATTGCCTTTCCCATTCATAGGCAACAAACTACCAACATCAAAACCATGGATCCAATTTCAAGAATGGTCGAAGAGTTACGGACCGATTTTCACAGTATGGGTTGGACGTCGTCCAACACTCGTGATTTCGGATCCAAATGTCGCCGTGGACTTAATGGAAAAACGCAGCAATAAGTACTCATCAAGACCGAGATTTGTGGTCATGGGAGAGATGTACGGAACTGGGTCTGTTTTGGTGCAGCCGTATGGGAAGGAATGGTCGCTGAGAAGGAAACTTTTGCATCGTGCGCTCACTCCTGCTGCTCTGCGTACATATGTGCAACGTCAGGAAGCCGAGGCCACGAGGATGGTGTTTGGAGTCATGCGGAATCCTGACAACTGGGAGCGAGAATTCGATCGTTTTACTGCAAGTGTTGTTTTCTCGATCTCCTATGGTCATCGAATCGATTCACTGAACTCGCCTATCATTAGGCAGCGGCTGGAGTTCATGCAATTTATGGCTTCGCTGAATGTGCCAGGAGCGTACTTGGCTGAGTCTTTTCCAATCCTGAAGCACATGCCGAATTTCATGGCTCCGTGGAAGAAAAATATCAAGGAGCATGCGAGGCTGGAGACAGCTGCTAATATTGCACTCGTGGATGATGTAAGGAGAGACCTGGAGGTCGGAAAAGAGAAGGGCCGTGAGGTTGCTCCGTCGCTCACACAGACTCTCCTCTCGGTGAGAGAAATGGAAGGCATTCCACTTCCCGACAAGGACTTCTCGTTCGTGCCAGCTTCTTTGTTTGGAGCAGGGTCAGATACGACAGCCTCGACCATGTGCTCGGCCATTCTGGCATTCATCACCCATCCAGAAACAATCAAGGCAGCTCAACTCGAACTTGACTCTGTTATTGGTTTTGATAGAACTCCTACTTTCGAAGATGAGGCTCGTCTCCCATATATGCGTGCTCTCTGCAAAGAAGTCCTCAGATGGCGGCCGGTAGCTGTTCTGGGAGGTACTCCTCATGCTTCGACAGAAGATGATGTCTACCAAGGATGGCGTATCCCAGCTGGGACCACGGTCCTTGGAAACTCCTGGGCGATCAATCTGAACGAGGAGTACTATCCAAATCCTCAATTGTTCGACCCAGCTCGATTCTTGGATGAAACAGACCCTCGATTTGTTCCTTCATTGAAAGGCAAGAAAGTGCATCCCGCGAAGGCTGGCCACTCATCTTTCGGTTGGGGGAGAAGAATCTGTCCCGGAGCAGATCTCGCTGCAAACTCGCTGTTCATTGCGCTCTCCAAATTAACGTGGTCTTTCGATATCCTGCCGACGAGAACGTACGATACTTTCGATTATACCGATGGGTTTAACATTCGGCCTCGCCCCTTTGACTGCCTGATTCGGGTCAGGAGTGAGGTCCAGAAGAAGGTTTTGGAGAGGGAGATGAAAGGGGCCGAGAAATGTATGGCGAAATTTCCAGCGTACGAATGAGGCATGTTTCCAATGATGTAGCGTCATAATAGCACACCAACAAACTCTGAATATATTTCCGTATCGCCTCCACTCATGCGGAACGACTTTTTGGGTGCCTACGGTACGGTAGTGTCCCCTGATGCCCTCTCAGATCATACATATGATACGTCAGACCATCCGCTAGATCTTCGTCGCACAAGACTGAGCCTAGAGAATCGTCGCGGAACTTTAGGTCTTGCATCGACATCGCCGTCGATTTTTGCATCGTCAATTGCGTCCTCTCTTGTCTGGTGAAGTCTAGCTTGGTATCTCAGAAAGCTTAGAAGAGAAATAGAATAAGGAGAAAGATAGTATATCAAAGCTTGTGTCGGTTACATGAACTAAAATCTGTGAGGCGAAACCCATCTCTAACTGCGGCGACAGTGGTGTTGTCCAAGACACCAATCTCTTGAATACTCATCCTAAATACCGAAGTGAAGAACATGGGTGGAAGCTAGATCATGACCAACCAGCGATGCTCATCTTGTCATCTTGTCATCGTGGGAAAGTGTTGTATACGAAGACGACTGTAACCACAGTGAAAAGCATTATTATCTTTTCTTGCCTCGCAGTCTCGGCACTCTCCTGTCTCGCAGCAGCGGCCTCTGCGACACTGGCTAATTTTTGTTTGAGATCCAGAAGGTCTTCAGCTGCATTGCGGTCAGTCTCGATCTATCCTAATTTGTCAATGGGCAAATCCATACTTCATTGTACTCTCGTCTAGCATCCAACTTTATCTTTTTCACAGATGCCAAACCCTTGTCAACATAGCCCAAAGCACGCCGCTTTTTGTTTTGTGACGACGGAATGGCATCTTACCCATATCCTCAACCACAGGTCTTTGCTCGAAGATCACGCAGTATATGATGTTGAGCTCGTCGAGAATGTCACGGACGTTCGTCACTAAGTCAGTCTCTTGGGTGATATCGAGCAATTTATCGTCGCTGTCGTCATCGCCACACTCGATGATGGTTTGCTGAATTTCGAGTGCCAGAATTGTACAGGATGCGTACAAAACTCTTGTTTCTCCTGGCTTTCTTCCTCTTCCGTATCTCTCGTAGTTTGAAGTTTTATCGAACCACTCCCCGAGCTCTATCTGCTTCCACGCCTGCGCCCTCGTCAGTAATAAAGCACTAATCTAGGCTGTGACCTACAAAGTCGGCAATTGCACTCCCAAACATGAAGAATAATTTGCGATTGTATGGAAGTGTTCGTGAGACAAAAACACCGGAAGCCTTCTTTGCAATCGTCAAGGTCAGGTCTGCTGGCCGACGCGGCGATATTTCGTTCTGGCATGCTGTCATCCGTCAAGTCGTTGAGGATACATTGGAAAGGATTAGAGCCGCGGAATATCATATCCGGCTAGTATTCACCCTTTTCGTTCTTACGTCTCCTATGCATGCTGGGAGGCTGGTGACCACAGTTGCTGAATATTCGGTCAGTCGAGTGCGTGTTCTTTGGAGACGGAAACTTACGTTTACTGGCTTCCTCCGGAGTCCTGCTCAAGAGTGCACGGCTTTGATCGAAATGAAGTCAACCTGGCGAAGGAGTTCAGAGGATTTCCATCTCTAATATGAAGCCCCGAATTGATCGGCAAATCGAGGTACGGTGTGGGTAGTGCTAATATTACTAGCTCCCACCCCGCCATTACTAATTTCGACGACACTATTCAGACCATCACACGCTTTGCCAGCCTCCATTTATAGATCTTTATTATTGACCGCACAAAATCACAGCTCTGGTCATCTATATTATGTTGCCGTATAGAATAATGAAGTGCCTCCTTGATTCCTTCCGAGAAGTCCAATAACACATGTTGAATTTAATTCTCGGCTATAACAGCGGCATAGTTGGCCACCCAGCATGACGCTAACCTTGAGATATGGGATCTCGGATGAGGTAAGACTTCAAATTAAACTACAAGAACGAAGCGAGAGCCTTTTCCGGTTCGTCGGCCGCTTTATAAGAATAAGCAGCCATCGAATCCCAGATGGGCAGCACAGTCAGCTTTGTCCAACACTAGCATACATAGCCAGAAGGAAAATAGGAATCAAACAACTCTTTCCTCTTCAAATTGACTGCCTCACATCTAACGGTCAACAGTAGAGAGAGCTCAATGCAATCAATGTCTGGAAACGAAAAGAAAGAGTATGATTTTGTCATTGTTGGCGGCGGCACAGCAGGACTTGTGCTCGCTGCCCGTCTCTCGGAAGATCCTTCAGTGAACGTTGCTGTCATCGAAGCGGGGAAGAACTTAGTGGAGGATCAAAACATCCTCAGACCGAGTCTGATTCACGCTCTGTATGGGAAGCCAGAGTATGACTGGTGTTTCAAAACCGAGCCCCAGGTAAACCTTCTTCCACCGGAAAAAGAGCCACTTCGCTTCATGTTTCTGATCACTTATGGCAGGATGGTCTGAATGGACGCTCAATCTCGATGCCGAGAGGCAAAGTCCTCGGTGGATCCAGTGCTATAAACTTCCTTATGGTTGCCTACGCGACTCGGGCTGACCTCGATAACTGGGAGAAGTTGGGCAATCGAGGTTGGAACTTCAACAACCTCGCTCCATACTACAGAAAGTTTGAGAGGTTCTCTCAACACTCGATCAAGGCTGCAGATGCTCTTCACACCAGTCACATTGACCCTGCATTGTATGGGACCCAAGGTCCTATTCATACCACAATCCCAGAATCTCACTGGCCTCTCTCTGAAGCCTGGCCTCCTACTTTCAAGAATCTTGGTCTCGGACTTCGCGTAGATTCCAAATCGGGCACCTCAGCTGGAGGATACAGCAGTATTGCTTTCATTGACCCTCAAACCGCTACCAGAAGCTACTCAGCCACGGCTTATTATGTTCCTAATGCATCCAGACCAAACTTGACCCTGATCTCTGACGCATTGGTCACAAAGATCAATCTGTCAGGCAAGGACACTGATGTTGTAGCAACTGGTGTCAGATTCAGGGTTGGCAGCAAGGACTTCACAGTCAAGTCCAAGAAAGAAGTTCTTCTTTCGGCCGGTGCATTTGGTTCACCGCAGATCCTCGAGCTCTCGGGGATTGGATCAGATTCTCTTCTGAAGTCCCTCAACATAGACGTTATCATCCACAATGACAACGTAGGTGAGAATCTTCAAGATCACGCTCTGGTTCCTTACAGTGCAGAGGTAGCTGAAGGCGAGCTCACGATGGAGTCATTTCGAGATCCCGATGTCATCGGAAAGGCGTTTCAGGAATATGCTCAGCACAAGACTGGACTTCTCGCCACACCCTCAATCAATAGTTCTGCTTTCATCCCCTACACGGCTGTTCTATCTCCAACCGAAAGATCCCAAGCTGCCGAAGAAATCGATGCAATACTAGCTAATTCTCGAGCAGAGGACTTACGACCCGGTTGGGCGAAGCAATACCAGCTCATCCGAGAAGGTTTATTGACCGACGACCAGACGTCAATGCAACTTCTCCTCGTCAAAGCTGGCATTCCTGAAAGGCAGTTCTATAGCGCAATTGGAGATAGACCGCACCCTGGCAATTACATCACAATTGCTAGCTGCCTTCAACATCCATTCTCTCGAGGTGACGTCCACATTCGCTCATCTGATCCGAGTGTTTATCCTGCTGTCAACCCACGATACCTCTCACATCCACTGGACCTTAAGATTTTCTCCAAGCACATGCTCCACGTTTCTAAGATCTTCGCAACTGAACCTCTTGCTTCAAGACTGAAGGACCATGGCAAAGTACTTCAGCCTGGTTATCCAGTGCTTACGGAAGAGAATGTCGAGGCGTTTGTGAGGGATAATTGTAACACGGAACATCACCCGATCGCAACGTGTAGTATGCTCCCACAAAATAAAGGTGGCGTTGTTGATCCAGAGTTAAGGGTTTACGGGACGAAGAACTTGAGAGTTGTGGACGCAAGTGTAATTCCGCTTCAGAGCGCTGCCAACACCACAACCACGGTCTATGCACTTGCAGAAAAAGCCGCAGATTTGATCAAGGAAAAGTGGGGTATGAAGATATAGAACAGAACTTTGGGCGCATGAGAAACTCCCGTTGTAGAGATTTGTAGAGCCCTTTGAGAATTATGTTTGATTTCAATCCGTCGTCCCAAAAGAGGTTCACCCGGTGAAGCATTGTCAATTGAAGTCCGTCCTCGCGCCCGCAATTTCGCAATCCGGATGAAACACATATCTATTTTTTCCCTTCTGCCAAAATCATTCAGTTAACGCGCAATAAAACATCGGCTGTACGACTTGGCTTCTTGGGCGAGGCTGAGATCCAGTGTTTCAATTGAATTCGCGTTGCTTGACTTGGCGACGTCTGACTTGGCGTGCCCAGCCTTGGAGATCAGGGGCCACTCGATATCTATCCTCAACAGCCTCCATCAAAATTATTCCCCAATTGTCCTTGAAATGATTTCCTTTGCTTTTCAATTCTTCCTTTCTTTCCTTGCCGCGTTCTCTACACTCGCTTATGCAGCCCCTGGCCGTCATCATGGTGCGAAAGTCAGTGGTATTGGTGTCCCAATCTCGAATTTGGATGCGTCAAATATTATTGCGAATCGGTATATAGTGGTTTATAGCAACAATGTGACGGATGAAGCGGTTGCTATTCATCAAGCGTCCGTCATGACAGCGATGCGGAGGCGGAGCTTGGACGTGAGGGGTAAGAGCGGACGGAAGCTGTCGAACAAAATGCAGGCATTCTCGATAAGCGGGTGGAGGGGGATGGCTATCGATGCTGAAGACAGCATGATTTTGGAGATCGAGAGTGCGAGTGAGGTAGACTCATCTTTGCTAATTCCTTTATCCGTTTACTCACGAACCCAGGTCGCATATGTCGAAGCGGACACTATTGCCAAATCCAATGCGCTGCTGTTGCAGTCAAATGCTCCAGCTGGCTTGGGTAGCATATCCCACACGACGGCAGGAAACACCAGCTATGTGTTCGATAGCACCGCGGGGGCAGGAATCGTGGCATATGTTGTGGACACTGGCATTCGAACAACCCATTCCGTAAGTCGCTAAAAGCGTTCAACAGTGACTAGAGACTGACTTCTTAGGAATTCCAAGGTCGTGCCATCTGGGGCGCAAATATGGTGAACACGGTTGTGAGTATTTGTAGTCCCAAGTCTTCCAACGGCTAATTCTCTAGAACACCGATGAGAACGGACACGGAAGTCATGTATCGGGAACAATTGCTGGTGCAACATACGGAGTGGCAAAGTCAGCGAGTCTCGTCGCTGTGAAGGTTCTTGATGGAGATGGAGCCGGAACGACTTCTGGTGTGATTGCTGGTATCAATTTTGGTCAGTGTAGCTCTCTCTCTATGTAGTCTCTCCACTGACCTGATAACAGTGGCAGCGAATGCAACTGCTCGCGGTCTTTCCGGAAAAGCCGTCATGAACATGTCGCTTGGAGGTTCTAAGTCCAACGCCCTCAACTCAGCAATTGCTGCCGTGACTAGAGCTGGGGTCACTGCCATTGTCGCTGCGGGGAATGAAAACGTGAGCGATGTCCATTGTTCGTTCCTTCTTGATGAAACTGACTTGGAGTTACAAGGTTGACGCTCTCAACACCTCCCCGGCTTCAGCTCCATCAGCTATAACAGTCGGGGCCATCGATTCCGCCGATGCAAAAGCCTTGTTTTCGAACTTCGGAAGCGCGGTAGACATCTTCGCACCGGGTGTGAACGTCCTGAGTGTCGGTATCACGAGCAATACAGCCTCAGCGACTCTGAGCGGGACGAGTATGGGTGAGTTCTCTTAGTCTGTCCGATCCGAGATGTGGCATACTAATCAAAGTCAATAGCATCTCCGCATGTTGCAGGGCTGGCAGCTTACCTCATGGCTCTTGAAGGTCTGACTACTCCCGCGGCTGTGACGGCGAGGATAAAGCAATTAGCTGGAACAACAGGAAGGGCAGTGAGTGGCACAAGTACGGGGACAACCACACTTATTGCGTACAACGGAGACGGGTTCTGAATGTGGCGCATAAGCCCCTAAATTGAATCTTTCCATCATCCTGGTCTTGGATCTTGAAATTTGAAATCTTTCCTGGGCTTTTACGCCGTACGGCAGAGAATCTAACGACGGCTAGAAGTTGTGGTCTTGTGAACTGGCTCATGATACGATATGAAAGGAAACATTTATAAAATTTTCATTTAACTAAAATTAATATGAGATTAGAGAAGCAGAAGCTATTGTAGACAGAAAAGTAGGTAGCGATCACATGACTGATCGAGCCTCATCGCTTGGCGCGTGGCGTCGAGGGGTCAGATTTGCAGATGAGGGAAATGCGGCCGCCCCCTGTCACTATCAACCCCACAGCTTTGTCCACGTCGTACAGATTAGCTGATTAGCTGATGTGAGAATCCTTCTACTCTACTGTCTGAAACCCAGGGTCTTCATCTCCTCTATCTCAGCAACTTTAATCTTCAGCCCAAAACTCAAATCTCGCATCTCCAAATCCACAATGATTGACTTCACGCTTTCAGAGCAGCAGAATGCTATTCGTGGCATGGCTGCATCGTTTGGAACAAATGTTCTTTCGACTGCGTCATCATCGTACGAGAAGTACCCGACTCAGAAGGAGAGGTTCCAGGCGCTGCGGCCATTCTATCGACAAGCAGTTGGAGGTGGGATGATCAAAGGGATGATACCTCCGCCACTAGGTGGTATGGGTGGAGCTGTACTCGACTCTACTATTCTCGTCGAAGAGATGTATAAGGTTGATCGAAGTTTGTCCCTGACGATATTCGGGACTGGTCTTGGATTGTCGCCACTTCTTATAGGCGGAACTCCCAGTCAGCACGAGGAGTTCTTGAAGCCTTTTCTCAGCAGCGAAGGGGAACCGCTTGCTAGCTTGGTGCATTCGGAACCGACCGGTACAGCGAACTGGCTGGAAAAGGGTGGGAAGGGTTTGCAAACTGTTGCTAGAAAGGATGGAGACGATTGGGTCATCAATGGCGAGAAGGTACAATCCATCATCGCGAGTGGTGCATGGCTGATATGATTCAAGATGTGGGCGACGAATTGCTGCGGATGGGATGACCGTGGTGCAGAGCTCCAGTGTGTTGTGTGCCGATATTCGCAGGACGGAAACGATCAGGACCCGTCATCCGACCCTGCGGATGCCATCATGATACTTCTCGTGACACGAGATGTAGTTGAGAAGAATACTCCAAAGGCATATGACGTCCTCGATCATATCGAACTTCCAGGCCATTCTTCAACAGCTAGTACTCATATTAGATTCACAGAGTTCCGCGTTCCCGGTCACAATCTACTCGCCGCCCCGGGTAAGGGTGCCCCTGTCGTACTCCAGTGTTTTACGGCCACAGCGGCTTTGGTTGGTGCCATGGCCACTGGCATCATGGCAGCAGCATTCGAATCTGCTCTCAAATTTGCCAAGTCTGACACTCGCGGAGGAGCACAACCAATCGTAAATCACCAAAGCGTCTCAGATCTTTTGATGAATATCAAGATGAAGACTGACGCATCGAGGTTCTTGACTTGGAAAGCTGCCCATGCCCTCGACAATGGGCTCGGAGGAGAGCTTGCACTGGAAGCCAAGATATATTGCTCCGATAACGCGGTTAAAGTAGTTGTCGATGCCATGTCAGCGATTGGAATGTACGCTGTCCTCATCACATGCAAAGCTTGGCTGACATAATAGGTCATCCTACAACAAAGAAACCGACTTTCCAAGCCTGTTGAATGATGCCATGTGCCTGCCGCTCTTCGATGGCGGGAACGTTGGTATTCGTCGGCGAGCGCTTGAGAAGTTGTTCCTTGCCGAAGATTATAAGCCCTGGGCCTCGACGTTTGGAGCATGAATTGAAGTTAAGTCGGTCACAGTCAGTCGATTCAGGCGCTCGGGGATGTCGGACTTCGAGATCGCAACTCGTCCGCGATAGCCGCATCAATCAGTGCGAGGTATTGTTCTACTCCTATCAGCATATTGTTTGTATCACCTGTATCCTCAGGATCAGTACTTACGGCCAATGTACCATCTTTTCCCAAAATGGTTCAATGTACTTTTCATACACTCCATGTCCGACTTCCACTCTGGTGCCATGAACCCTTGTCCGGAAAACTGGATGTGTAGCATCGCCGCTAGATACACGCAGTAGGTCGCCGGCGGTGGAAGAGCATGTAGGTCAATGAAGGCAAGATCCATATGGAACTTCCGGCTAATGTCAATCACCATCCGTGTCGCAGATCTTATTGCCATGGTAGCTTTGAGGGTGTCGTTGTTCAAGTCTATTGCACCTTCGTTTCTGCTCAATTCCCATATCCTTTTGTGGAGGATAAGAAGTGCACTGATAATCATTAGCTTTGACGAACAATTGGGAGGCGGAACTTACCTGAAGCAGACCCCGATGGCACCACAGCATTCCTCCCAACCATTCACAGCTTGGTAAAGTAAAGACATTGCCAGCCGTTGTAACGAATCGTCAAGGGCGTTTGATTGATTCCAATTGATGAAATTGGTGTACGCTGACCCCGACATGAGCTCGAGGGTTTCTCCCAACAGTGTAGAAGCTTCAGCAGTTCGACAAAACGGACCAAGCCGCGTGGTTTGTGCAGAAGCGCGAAGTTCGTGTGCTACGAATCGAACTCCCGATGGAGTAAAAGACGCTGGAGGGATCTCGGAGACCACTTCATCGTCCATCGGGAGCTCCAACGGAAACCTTCGCTGACTGGGCTGTCCGGTCGCGAGATGGATGTCCTCGACAGGTACCCCGAGATTCATGTACCTGGGTTTGAATGAGTTCCAGTCCAAGTGCACGCATATGAGAGGACTCACCTGTCGACAATGACAATTCCCCACCAAAGGCGGCCGAGCTCTGTATTCTGAAGGTCCTTATCGCCCGTCTTCCGATAGCTTCCAATCATTTTAAATCCTAACCTGGAACATCCGGCCATGGTAATCTGCGCCGCTTGAACCATTCCGTGGCATTGTTCATATATGGAAAGGAGAAGGCCGGCTTGAACGATCTCGATCGCTGACTTTCCCGAAGAGATCTGCATGGATACCAGTGATTTGGCGTCAAAGTAGGTTGAGTCTTGCATATTCCGCCCATTATCCGGAGTCCGAACAATCAAATACATACACAAGAGAAGAGTGGCCAACTCAACATTGGGATTGGGGACAATGGTTTCGAGTCGCTTCCCAATCCGTTCTTGAGAAATGATAGGCAACCAGGTGTCGATGGTTCGAAAGTAATTTGTCATGACTGAACTGACATCTTCGCCATTTGTAGTTAGGATTTCCAAGACTTGACCAGAGATATCCCCTTCGAAACCCACAGCCGACGACGCTTGTCCTGGTGAGAAAGATGCCAAGAAATTTGAGGAGGCCTGAAGTTCTGAGATAGAGCGACTACTGCCACTCGAGGATCCCGGACTATTAGCATGCGTCGAAGAGGCTGCCTCCCATTTGACAAGACCGGCTGGTCCATAGTCGTAGTCACATTTCAGCAGCAGTCTATCAAAGGTACTGTCAGCTCGGGAAACGAAAATTCTCACAGGATGGCGAACACGCACTTAGCGCACAGGGCACAGGACGGCAACTGCTTTGAACACTTTCTCTTTCGAACCTTACAATTGTAACAGACCTGCGGAGCGAGGTGAGGGTTGGGGGTTTCCTCCATAGCTTTGGCCTTTATCGCTTTTGGTTGAATATGCCAGGAACCGGAGGCCTGCGGGGTTGGAGCTGAAGTGCATATCACGTGCATTTAGCCGACAGGGCACGGGCCCGCTGGAGATATCGGAGACAGGCTTGGTAAGCACAGGCTTGTGCGGCATTTGACGCTGAAAACGGGTTCTTGGGATACGGAGCAGGTCGTTGTGTTGTGCATAAATCCTTGGTGTTCTGAGCCTCAAGCGCTTCTGATCTGTCGAGTACCGGGTGTCGGGATTGACGTTCAAAAGAGACGGAGAGTTGGTTTTCGCGTTGCAGTCGCACACGGCTTCTTGCATACTGGGACCACGCCTTTTATATCCCTGCTTATACCCTCCGATCCCTGCTGTGGTCCTAGAGGTCCTTGAAATGGATGCTGACTCACGGATAAAGAGGGGTGGGGGTTGTCGTGTGGATGAACAGTGGGGTACTTTTTTCATATTTTAGTTCACACCCTCCAACACTTTTCCTCTTTACGCCTCCCGACGACCCCAACGCCCTCATAGTTGCCTTATAATGGAGTCTCCTTCTGATATTGTCCTTAATGATTTGTCCAATTCTTTGGGCACCAATCAAGCTGAAGATGGGCGACTGGAGGGTACCCGAAATCGGCCCGGTCAACATGAGTTCTCACTCCCTCCAGCAGATGGTGGAAAGGATGCTTGGTTTTTCCTAGCGGCCTGCTTTGTTGTCGAAGCTCTCGTATGGGGTTAGTTGGAATCTCTCCGAATGGAATGTCCGTACCGCATCAATTGGAATAAAGGATATCAATCGTTCTGTTCGTTTCAGCGACCAAGAAGCTCTACTTCAGATATCCATGATATCCTACAACTCAACCACCGAGTTGGAGCCAGCAATCGGACCTTCGCGTCCAGTGGAAACTCTCTTCAGATTTTACAATTGATGAACCGGCCATGACGATTGATATCTTATACTTCGATTGATGTGACGGTTGGAAACTAAAGACTGACATCTGGGTCCCAGGCTTCCCATTCTCGTTTGGGGTCTTCCAAGAGTATTATACCACGCATGAGCCCATCTCATCGGATCCGGGTGGTGTCGCGGTGATAGGGACAACAGCGACGGTGAGATTGGAACTCATCCTGCGTCTTTCTGTACTGATAGGAACTAGGGAGTAATGTACACCATTGGCGTTCTCCTCTTCCCAGCATACAAACAATGGCCGAACCTAGCCACCAGGTTAAAATGGGCTGGACTTCCCACCATGGCAACAGCCTTGATTGCCGGCTCATTCGCAAACAAAGTCAGCCACCTTGTGCTGACTCAAGGAGTACTGTATGCCATCGGGGGATCGATCATTTACTACCCAAATTTGGCTTTCCTTGATGAGTGGTTTATCCAAAGGAAGGGATTGGCGTATGGAATTATGTGGGCAGGAACCGGCACAGCAGGGCTGATCGTCCCATTCGTGATGAACTCCCTCCTCTCAACATACGGATTCCGAACTACCCTCCGTGTATGGGCAGTCGCTCTGATCTTACTCTCCGCTCCACTCGTCTACTTTCTGCGGCCACGTCTCCCCATATCTCCCGTGTCTCAACCACAGCGATATGGGCTTGGATTCCTCAAGACCTCCGCATTCTGGTTCTTCCTAATGGGCGTCATCATCGAAAGCTTAGGATACTTCATCCCCAGCCTCTACTTGCCCACATATGCACGGTCCCTTGGCTTAAATCCGTCCATCGGGTCCCTATTGGTAGCATTGGTCAACGCTAGTGGGGTTGTTAGTACCATTTTGGGGGGATTACTGGTAGATCGAGTCCACGTCACGACAGTGATTGCATTATCGACTGTCGGCACCACGGTTGCCGTGTTCTTGTTCTGGGGGCTATCAACCGCTCTTCCCCTGTTGTGCATCTTCAGTATACTGTACGGGTTCTTCGCAGGCGGATTCGTGAGCTCGATAGGAGGTGTTGTCAAGGCTGTGAAGCAGAGGGATGAACGTGCTGATGTGGGGACCCTGATTGGTCTGCTGAGTGCCGGAAGGGGGATTGGAGCTGTGGTTTCGGGTCCGCTTAGTGAAGCGCTTTTGAATGGCAACCCGCGGCAGGGCCAGAGTGGCTCGGCGTATGGGGGTAGATTTGGTAGCTTGATTGTCTTCACAGGAGTCACCGCAGCTGTTGGAGGTGTAAGCTTTCTTGGAAAGAGATTGGGATGGGTATGAGGAAGGGTCGAGATTCTGGCTGACATGGAGAAAAAGAAGAGTCTGAATGTGTGGTGTGAGAGTTTGATTGCTCAGCCTGGCCGAGCGAATGTGTTTTTGGACAATCTAGGGTCCGCCACGAGTTCTGTAAATAGACAATTGGATATCGTCCACAGCCATGTAAACGCCAGTCGCTCCGTACTCCTCTGACATGCTTTTGTGCTCCGGCCCCTCCCCTCGTCCACTGTACGATATCTCGTGCAAAGTTCTCATACGATCTCATCAATCTCCATCTTCTCGCCCTGAATTTTCTCTTTCTTCTTCGTAGTCTTTGGCACATCTACCGACCCACAGTTAGCCTCCCGTATTGCAATCTCCTCCTTTGTGGAACATACCAGTCATCTCAACCTCTCCCTCTTGCTCTATAGCCTTTCTAATTGCCCTCTGCCTCGCATGATTCGCAGCCTTCTCCAATTTCCTCGCCTTCTTCCCAGACACAGGCGCTAAAGGACCACTCGTAGGATACAGCACATTGCTCTTTCTAGTCCCTCTTGCATTCTTCGTGACTCCATTCTGTGCCTTGCGTTTTTGGACCTTCGTTCGATTTGCAATTCGCCGCTGCTTGTTGGGCACGTTGGGATTGCCTCTGGATGGCATTTTGGGGTGTTTGAGGAGGAAACGGGGGTTTGTGAAATTGGATGAAAAGGTTTGGGGATTGGAGAAATTATTTGGCGGGGTGTTTCTTGCCGGCAAAAACTGAAAGCGGCGCACAGCCACTGCGTCGTCAACTCTTCCAACTTTCCACTAACATCGCCTTTGACATCAACAGGATCACTTTACTTCAACTACAATCATACACAACATACCTTCTTGTTGCATATCTTCCTAATTCTAATATTCGTGCAGGAGCCAAACCGCCATCATGTCGTGGGCAGGTAAGAGGACCTGGAAGTCGTATGCAGAGGAGGATCAACGGCTGACAATTCGGTGCTAGGCTTCAAGAAGAATGTCAATCGCGCAACGACGCAGGTTATGATGAAGACTGGTATTCTAAACTATTCTTTGAGCTTTGTGCATCTCGCTGATTGTGCTAGGTCATGTCGAGAAGACCAACGACCGAGACTACGAAGTTGAGGAGAGGTACGAACACGGACAGCTATACACGGGGTGATGGGAATGTGTCTGACAGCAGCATAGACGATACCGAACAATGGAAGCAGCTTCCATGCGATTACAGAAGGAAGCCAAGGGTTATTTGGATTCGTTGCGAGGTTGGTAGGACGCATTAGGTTGTGGTACCCCGCTGACAGTAGCAGCTATGACTGCCTCTCAAATGCGAATCGCGGAGACCATCGACGCTTTCTACGGTGATGCAGGCGCAAAGGATGGCGTTAGTAGAAGCTATAAGCAAGCTGTGGAGGATCTAGACGCGGAGACAATTAAGGCGCTGGATGGACCCTATCGGTATGCTGAAGGAACGCCTCACGACGGATCAATGGCTGATATGGAACAGCACAACTGTCCTTGAACCTATTTCTCGATTCTGCGCATACTTCCCAGACATCAATGAGTGTATGAAATTCCCCGCAGTCTTCCATACCGGCGCTGACATTTCACAGGTATCAAGAAGCGCAACCATAAACTCCTCGACTACGATGCTATGCGCGCAAAAGTCAAGAAGCTAGTTGAGAAGCCAGATAAAGACGTCACCAAGCTCCCCCGCGCTGAGAAGGAAACCGAGATGGCAAAGGCAGCCTACGAACAACTCAACGAACAACTCTTCACCGAACTCCCCCAACTCATCGACCTCCGAGTCCCCTACCTCGATCCTTCCTTCGAAGCATTGGTCAAGATTCAACTACGGTTCTGCGCGGAGGCATACTCGAGAATGGCACAGGTACAGCAGTACTTGGATGCGGATACAAGAGAGCAATATGCGCAGGGTCATCTGGATAGTAGGGTTGAGCAGGTTTTGCAGGAGATTAGGGAGTTGAGCATCAGTGGAACGGTTTAGGGAGATAGATGGATACTATCGGTGGGGAGTTAGGTGTTGGATTAATCAGTGTAATGGAAACGGTATCATGAAATGGATCACTACGTTGAAGTCTTGGAAGGCCATTCTCAACGTTAGCAACAAGGCGATGTGCTGCGCCACTTCGGCCGGATGACTCTTCAGCGTTCCAAAATGTATGACAAACCAAGGAATGGTTAGGAGAAGTGATTCAATTCTGAACTGGGCTGAACTTAAAAGACTGATAAATAATGGGCAGCAATTCTCCAAAATGTCCCTTCTCATACAATACATTTTGCTTTCGCTTTATCCCGGGACCCCTGAAGATCCGTCGCCAAAATGACGCAGCCTCGTTCAATTTCGCCAGAGCCAGAGCGAGCACCAAAAATTCCTAGAAAACAAAGACGACGTCAAAAGTCCCCATCCCTCGACGACAATGCGAATCTCGACTCCGAAATCCAAGCCCTAGTATCCTCGACTCCCGATCTATCAATAGCCACCTCAATGGCAGCACCGACCCGCCTCCTCGTGTGCTCAATCGGCAATCCAGCCGCCCTAGCCAACACCCTCCACTCCGCAGGACACACCGTGATAACGAGTCTCGCAACCAAACTCTCCTACCCATTCTTCGAGAAATCCCGCGCATACGGAAACGGTCTCGTCTCTATCGGATCAGAATACACGCTCTGGCAATCTACGAGCTTCATGAATATCTCTGGTGTAGGAGTTGCTGCTGCTTGGAGACAGTTTGTTAAAGAGAATAAGAGGGAGGGAGAAGAGGTGGGATTGGTAGTTATACATGATGAGTTGGAGAGTAAAGTTGGCGAGATTAAGGTTAAAGGGGGTGATAAGAGTGCGAAGGGTCATAATGGGTTGAAGAGCATTAATGAGAAGTTGAGGGGCGTGGAGTACATGAGGATTGGAGTTGGGATTGGGAGACCGGAGAGTAGGGAACCAGGGGATGTTGCGAATTATGTGTTGAGGAAGATGACGCCGGGGGAGAGGGTCAAGATTGAGGGGAGTGTGGGGAGGGTGGAGGAGGAATTGAGGAAGTTGAGGAGGAGGTGAGCGGTTTGAGGGGTTGATTACGAACACTTTTAACGTCGGAGGAGGGATTTTTGAGAAGCCCAATCATCCCAAGCCGCCTCCCCTGGTTGGTAGTCCTGCAATAAGAACTGGAGCCATCGACGTCCGTCGTCGAGATTGAGTCCGGCAGTCCCGTGATTCCGCGAGGGATCGATGTCGAATATCAGCCAACAAGCACTCCGGGGACCTTCCTTCAGCGGATGGGTTTCAGTATATATGAGGCCCTGGCATATCCCAATTTGCATACATATGAGCAGGAAGTACGAGCAGAGGTCGCTATAAACGGCAAGTCCTCTGATAAGGACACTCATTGGGAGCAAACGCACTATGGGAGGGATTCCATAGAGAGGAATTTTAAGATTTTCATAGAAGATAGAATTTGGAATGGATTTAGATACCCAATGATAGGAATTTCGACATCGAATACTCGGTCTTCGCCATTTCGGACCTGTTCCGAATAAACGCAATGTCTCTTGAGGCTCTGCGCCGCTTTGCTGAGTGATTGCCACCACCTCCGGAGCGGAGCGGGGTGTTTCTCACCTGCATCAAATAGGGTCTCTCCAATCACCCCTCTCAATCCGGAATTCACCACCTTCCTAGTAACATTGCTCCAATAATTGTTCTATTTCTCACGTCATCATCTCAAGATTCAACACGTCTGGAAATGGCAAGCCTGTCATTCCTGAGCCGTTGGCGAAACATATATCTTCTATCTGACGTCCTCTATTGTAAACAGAATTCCAAACAATTCTACTTTACACTAAACGATATTTGTAAGAAACAGCTCGGGCAAAATGCTAGGCAAAGCCCTCATCTCTTTCTCAGCAATAATGCAAATCTTCGGCCCCTTCATAGCAGACTTGAACCACACGCACGTGAAAAATCCTCGCTGGCCTCCTCACGCAAAATTCCACAACGGCCAGACTATGTCCATGGGTCTATGTCTTGGACTCGCAACACTATATTACACCCACCGGTCACCGCCATCTCCATCAGCCACAGCAAAGCAAGACGACTTCTTCACGGCAGCCATCTTTGGCAGCTTGTACTGGATTACGGGATTGAGTGCTATCTTGTATCCGGAGACCGCGGGCGTTGATCCGGAGTTTGGAGAAGGGTTTCCGCAGTTGTTTATTTTTGGACCGTTAATGGTTGCGGCTTGGGCAGGGGCTTGGATTGAGGGAGGGTTTGGTGGGTTGAAGGGGAAGGTTGGGTAGGATGGAGCTGGAGGCATAGAAATTGCTGGTTGATGGTTTGGGTGGAGTTTGGGTGGCAATGAAATGGAGAATGGAAAGGAAATAGCAGAAATGAAGGAAAGAACCTTTCTGTCATGACGTTGTATTATATCTTGATCTGTACTAACCGATCAAAACGCCGATGCATGCAGTACCCCAAAACCGTTGACAGAAAGGAAAGCGCCCAATCCAATTAACCTCAATCCACCCTCGTCTCATTGTTCTTCCCCAAAGTGCTAGGACTTTCTGGGCTCTCGTCCTCACTCATCAATCCTTCCAACTCGAACTCCTCCGCATCTCTAATCTGCCGCGAGTCTGTGCCTCTTGTATGTCCGTTCACTCGTGGTAATCGCTCGGGTCTCTCGGTATCTTTTGGTGGGACTGGTGGTGATGAGTTGGTTGCGTAGAGATGTAGAAGCATGTTGACGAATAGGAAGATGAGGAAGGCGAAGCTGTAAAGGACAAGGACGTAGGAGACGTGGGTGATGCCAGCGTCCGAGATGAGTTGCATTTGTTCCTCAGTGGCTCCCATGAAGAGAAATCCGGAAGCGTAGAGCAGCTATCACCAAGGTCAGATTCATCCAAAGTGGGCGGTGTAGGGAGCTTACGAATGGTGGGATGTATTGCCAGCTGTTAGCCTCTCCATCTTCCGAGATGGTGTTTGCATCCTTCAAAACGAACGCAACCTCAATGATTCTCGAAGCTCCAGCGGCCATCAAAGTGTATCCAAAAACGGTATGAACCATGGTACTGAGTGGAAGGTGCTGAGGATGAGCAGACATAGCCCAGCCAGTGATGAAAATCACAAAACCGGGAATGAAGTTCCTCTTGGGTCTTCCATCCCTCTTTCTGCTCAACCAGACACCTGTCAGCCCTGCGCACCACCAGATGACTCCCATAGTTGTATGTTGGATGTCGTTTCCGACCCATGGTCCTCCCCAGCTGTGCTCAGTGAAAGTGTTGACACATCCCCAAGCTGCAATAAGAGCCGAATCGAAGAATTCTTGGGATCGTCCAGTCCGCTTCAACCAAACTTGTCCAACGAGAAGGATGATTGTGAGGAGGATTCCGTATCCAATGAATGCGCTGCCCATGATGAAGTGGGCAAGACATTGACCAAGATGGTCATCTCGACAGTATCCCAAAGCCGTAATCCCACCAAACAACATTTGTACCCAAGCCACAACTGGCATTGCCTTGCCAACGATTCCATGGCCATGGACTGCGACCTTTCGAATCTTTCCATGGAATCCCTTGGTGATGTGGAACTTCAAGTAGATACCGAAAACGACTTGTATGATGAGCATGATCATCAGGACGTTCGCAAACGAGGCGTGAATGTTCTTCGCGAAGGCTCGTCCCTTATGTAGATGTCCCAAAAAGTATGCCACCACTGCAATCGCTGTTCCCAAGACTTGTACCGGTACGTGCCATCGATTGCGAGTGATCTGTTAAACGTTACCCTCTGCCTCGATCAATTCCTACCAGACACCTACACCTAAGACCATTCCAGTTGGGAAAATAATCCCAAAGGACAACATCATCAATAAGATATGAATCCATAGTATTGCGTCCTACACTTCCGTCAGCATCCGTCTCCCCCGCGACCTGGCAACAAACGTACGATGGGCTCCGCGCTCATGTATTCGCCTTCCTGTATTTTATCCATATGTCCTCCGTGTGCTGATGTTCTTCCCGCCAAAAATAAAAGCCCTAGAATTGATGCCAAGGGAGGCATGTTGCGGCTCCTGAGGGAGTCCATGTTTGGAGATGCCCGTTGAGCCCCTGGATGTCTAAGCGTTGCGATGGAGGGGATCGAGGTGACGCGGTCGCAAAGATCTGAATTTGCAGGGTCTCCAGAACAGTGAAGTCCTTCAGATTTGACAAAAGAGAGTGACTGCAGAAGATGTCGGATGCAGATGAGGCTGTCCTCTTTCAATGCTTTTAGTCGGAAAGTCTGGGGGGGAAATTGTAGTACGAATCCGTGTGGGTCTTCCCGATTGGCTGAGTAATTGCGCAGCCGGATCACGTGCTGTCTATTTTCAGGCACCAAAGCAAAGCTTAAGTACGGTGTGCTTAGCTCATAGAATACTCTAGCCTGATATATGCCAAAATAAATCGATCGCTTTCTTTTCTTATACGATCATAATTAGGACTTACGCAGTCAATGAATCACGTGTCGTCTCTTTTGAGACACCAGAACAAGGTCCACTCAAATACTCTCCACTCCTCTCCCTCCTTCAAAATGGCGTGTGCTGCAGCCCGATTGTTTTCGCCAGAATTGACACCCTTTCTTCTGTGACGATAATTTGGAATTGCGCAATAAAACGAATCACGCGTCGTCTCTCTTTTCAGGCACCAAGATAAAAGCTCAAATTCTTTCAACTCTTCTTTTTCTTCCTTCGCATTCCCAAAACAAGATGATATTCACCCTCCTTTATTGCTTTTATTCGCTCAAAGATATGGGCAGATCGGAATCGCTTGAATAGTTTCTCTAGCGCGATGATACAACAGCACACCTGCATCTCCAACCACATCCCGGCTTTTAGCTGTCCAAGATGGGCACTTCTCGAAAGTCAGCAGCGAAGTCTAGGAATGGTTGTCGGACATGCAAGTAAGCGATTCCTCTTCGTTCTTTTTCGTCTTCGTGTACATAAGTCTGCCCAGATTGCTGAACTCCGCCGTTTAGAATGCGCCACGTGAAATGCGACGAAACATTTCCGCGATGTCACCGTTGTACGAGCACAGGTCGTGTATGCGATGGATATCTTTACAGCGGGTCCAGTAGTCCTGCTGCTACGGCCTCTCCAGGATGTGTTATTGTCGTACCAAACACCATGGTTCCAGATTTACGCAGTGCGGGCTCATCAGACGACATTCAGGAATGCCGTTCATTCGATTTCTTTCGCACCGAAACATTCCCTGGCATTGGAGGCTACTTCGAAACACCAACCTGGAAGTTGGTTCTTCAAGCGTGTGATAAAGAGCCTGTTGTTCGCCAAGCGGCTATTGCCCTGGGAGCTTTACACGAAAAGATGTCTCTTCAGTCCACTTGCGGCGATGGCTCGAACCAGTTAGAGACCGTATTTCCCATCAAGCAGTATGGGAAAGCACTAGCAGCGATTCGAAAATATCTTTCCGTGGAGAAAACTCCCAAACTCGACGTGATCCTGATGTGTGCTCTGATCTGTATTGCTATCGAAGTTATGCAGAACAACTATCTCAACGCTTCGGTACATCTCGAGAACTCTTTACAATTTCTCCAGGCAAAGTCGTCCCATGAAAATCTGTCAAATACGGATATCGATTCAGATATGTCCCGCGCCTTTTGCCATTTGGATTTGTATGCATCTAAATTCCAAGGAATGCGGCCTCCTGTGATGGCCCTCGAGAACGAGTCTCTCATGCCCGGCCGATTTTGTAGCATCACTCAAGCCAAGGATGCTTTAGCTCGTCCCACAGCACAACTCTGGGCTTATGTTCGATCTGTCGCGGAGGAATACAAGTACAGAAAGCTGCAAAGTGTTCCAGTGGAGGAGGCTGCAAATTTGGGTCTCATCAAGGACAGTTTTGACGCTTGGAAGGATCGATTCGACAAGTTTCTGCTCCGATCCACTTCCAAATTTTCTCGTCAAGAGCAATCCATTATCGATGTCCTCATCATCAACTATAGATCAGATTATATAGAGGCTTCTACCTGCATCCAACCCAAGGCAATGGCTTTTGATCAATTTGACGACGAGTTTGACGAGATCGTCACGTTAGCCGCAAATGTTATTCGGTCCCAGAGGCAGTCAGACGTCATGGAATTCCACCAGGATATTGGCATTATTTTTCCTCTCTATAATACTGCAGTCAGATGCAGAGAACCTTGGATTCGCCAACGAGCTATGTCACTCCTTCGGTCTATTCGATTCCAAGAAGGAGTTTGGGATGCAGCGGCCCAAGCAAGTATAGCTCAAGTTGCTATCAACAGAGAATTGTCATTCAATAATCATCCCATACTTAGCCAGAGGCCTTTGGAGTTTGCGAGAGTTCATAGTGTGGGGTGTGAGATTTTTGACCCTGTGAAGAGGGTGGCGGAAGTCCATTTGACGCAGAAGCTTAACGGCCTCGATGGACCGTGGCATAACCATGTCGAATGGTGTTCTTGGTGAGTGTGGGTGAGATTAGGCAGCATAGCGTTGGGATTTAGAATGGGTTTGATGAAGACGGGCATCGACTCCGGTGATCATGTCGGATAGAAAATACGCGTTCAGTCAAATCTAGCCACTAGTGGTCAATTCAGTTCGAGAATGTCCTCCTACCGATCTGGTCTCAAATTTGACGCCTCATACCCCAAGGCCCCATAAAAACCGCATCTGGCAACGACGAGCCATGAGAGAATCGATGTTTTGGGATAGAGGAAGGGGGTGGTGGGGCTATCGCTTAGATCACGAGTGAACCAATCACAATCAGAGGACGCCCAAATCTCAAAAGCTCGTAACAGGCCGCAGTTTTCCTGCATTCTTGTGTAAACATTGACCAAGATTGCCTCGATGGTTACAATCATTGGATTGCAAGGTATGTATCTCATTTTACGAACCCTACGCTCCAGATTTCTTGGATTTCACCTCTAGGCGGAACAAAGAGTTTATATATCTTCGTTCTGCTCTGCACTTCCCAAGGGTCGTGGTCTTTCATCTTCTTTCTACTGTATAGATTCTCCATCGTTTCTGGAATTTCGCACTTATCCTCCGATCATCCTCGGCGGGCGTTCGAACGATGACTTCCTATCTTTCTCTCGAGCTGATGCCTCGCGACCATGCTCCGAATTACACAATTCCAGGTTACCTCTGCACTCTTCAGACATGCTCTATCACCCAAGCGCAGCTCACATACGACCCAAGCCTCGCTGGAAACGTCTTCTTCGCATCGCTCTTCGGTCTTCTCTTGGCAATCCAGCTCCTACTAGGATTTCATTATCGAACCTGGACATACAGCATCGGCACAGTCTTCGGTCTCGCCTGCGAGCTTTGCGGTTACATTGGCCGGATAAAAATGCATTTCAACCCCTTCATCACTTCCCCATTCTTCATGTATATCCTCTCCCCCTCTGCTTCCCCTCTCCCTGCTGACAAGAAACCAGGTACATCATCTCCCTTACGATCGGCCCCACGTTCCTCTGCGCGTCTATCTACATTTGCTTCTCGCGCATCATCTCAATCTTCAGCCCCGAATTATCTCGCATACGCCAGAAATGGATCATAATCATTTTCATCCTCTCGGATTTTACATCCCTAGTTCTTCAGGCCGGTGGCGGAGCAATAGCTGTCATTGCCAATAGCGTTAGCTTCGAGTACATCGGCATTCACCTCATGCTTGCAGGCCTTGTACTGCAAGTCTTCAGCCTTGTTGTTGTGTTGTGCCTCGCGGCAGACTTTGCTGGGAGATGTGCAAGGAAGAGAAGGAGCTGGGATGGGCGCTACGAAGGGATCCGCACGAGGAGGTACTTCAAGGGTTTTGTTTACGGACTGCTCATTGCTACAATTACCATCCTCGCCCGCTCCAGCTTTAGGGTAGCTGAGTTGACTGGTGGATTTCACGGGAGGTTGTGGAATAGTCAGGCTTTCTTCATGGCGCTTGATGGGGCTATGGTTGCCATTGCTTGTCTTTGTCTGACTGTCTTCCATCCTGGACTCGCTTTTCATGGGAGGTGGGAGGCTGTGAAGCAGGGTTGAGGTTAAATTTCTTCATGTTTAGTGATGAGGGTACGGGTAGAAGAGAAACCTGCTGTTTGCATGTTCTTTGGTTGAGAAGGATATTGAACAAGTTTTTCAACTTTCCACTTTGGATGAGTGGGGTATCTATTCCATATGTAGCTCCGTCTCTATGCTAATCTTGGGAAATGAAAGAATGAGGGAAGCTTCATATGTACAGTTTACTTCCGGGTATATCCTATGCGTCACAATCCATTTGGATTCGAGAGAGTTCAGCTTCGTCTTCCTTCTCGCCACTCTCTTTTTTCTTCTCATTCCCTTCTACATTCTTCTCACCTGTCGTCTTCTCCGGAGCAGCAGCACCCGGCCTCTTGCTCTTCTTGATATTCTTCCACTCCATCGCAAAAGACCCAATAATGCTAGCCGCCATCATACCAGTCGCAATGACGAATGTACGTGTTACTGCATGGTTGTACGCGTTCAACACCTCTGGCAAGTATTGAGCCGGCACACTCTTCTGGAGATCGGTCGCACCCGTATTGACAACCGCCATAGGGCTTAACCCTGGGACATTCGCGAGTCGTGAGACCAAGTCGTTGATGAATACGTTCTGTCCGACGGACACGAAGATAGCTCCTCCGAGTTGTTGTGAAAAGAACATGACAGCGGTACCAATTGATACGTCTTCTCGTGGTAACACGGCTTGAGCTGCTAAGCTCGTAACTTGCATGGCTAATCCGAGCCCGAAACCAAACAAAACTTGGTATCCAATCCACATCGCGTGTCCAGAGTCTTGGTTCAAAGTGGTGATCATCCCAGCTCCAACACTAGCGATGACGGGACTGACGAGCATAGCAGGGACATAGTACCCAACCCTTGTCGTAATCTGTCCGCTCACAATACTGGCCACTACGAGCGAGAGGACGGTAGGTATCATGCGGATCCCGGACTCGAAAGCAGATGTGCCTTTCACGGCTTGAAACCAAATGGGGAGGTAGTACACAATGAGCATCATGGATGAGGCGATGCAGAATGTGAAGTATGCTCCGGCGGCAATACTGCGATGGAGCAGAATTCGTGGAGGCAGGGTTCCGGAATCTCCTTTCACGATTTGGATCCCTGCGAAGACAAAGATGAGGGCTGAAAAGAGGGTGAGGAGTAGGATAATGCGCCATGATGACCAAGCGTATGTAGTTCCACCCCACTGGAGAGCCAGGATGAGGCAGATAATACTTGGCAGGAAGCAAATGGTGCCGATTGGGTCGAGCTGAGCAATCTGTTGGCGGAGTGTGAGGTTGACATCTTTGGGTTGAGGGAGCTTCAGGACGAGAAGAATAATGACGAAGGAAATAGCACCGATGGGGAGGTTGATGTAGAAACACCATCTCCAGGTCACTTTGTCTGTGAAAACACCACCGAGGAGAGGACCAATAACGGAGGCTATGCCGAAGGTTGCGCCGAAGAGTCCAGAATATATGGGGCGTTTATGGAGGGGTACAGTGTGAAACATGGTCATCAATCCTCCTGAAAAGATTCCTGCGGATCCGAGACCTGCGATTGAGCGCCCGATGATGAAGGATACGGAATTTGGAGCGGCTCCAGAGAGGGCTGAACCGAGTTCGAAGATTCCGATGCAGATGAGCAATACCTGGATATGTCAGAGAGGATTATCAAGAAAGTAGGAAGAGGCTTACCCATTTTGTGTTGTAGAACTTATAAATACGCCCAAATACCAACTGCGTTGAGCAGTTGGTAAGCATGTACGAACTGCCATACCATCCAACGTCGCTTAGTGAGTGGAACTGATCTGTGATTTTGGGAACTGCTGTGGCTAGGATTGTTCGATCCTGTGGCTGGATTAGCATGCAATTTGAGACCAAGAAGTCTTGGGAATCTTTGAACTTACCAAGGCAACGAGGAAGAAAGACATCCATACCGCCCCCATGATGAGGCCCAAAGCTAGGCCTTTGGGATATTGGGGATCATCTTCCTTTGAAGCAGGGGTTTCCTGGGGGTCACTTCCGTCATCACTGCCATCTGTATCTTCAACAGCGGGGCGGTTTTCGGGCTTTTCTGAGGGGAAAGCCATTGTTCGAAGAGGATGAGGTCACGTGAGGGAGTTGTGTTGTCTCTCCTGGGTCTAGAAGGGTATTGGGGGATGAGGCTGTAGTTGTACAGAACATGGCTGTGTGGGACACTGGAGGATATATATTATATTTACCAATAGCGGACATTTGAATTCGGACAATGCTTCGGACGTTGGGTTGATAGTTGACTGTGTGGGACACGGGAGGATATTATTATATTTACCAATAGCGGACATTTGAATTCGGACAATATTTCGGACATTGGGTTGATAGTTGCTGTGCTCGGAACCGCTTTGTAGAAACAATGCAGCTACCATGCAGCGAGCCAAAAGGGGGATAGTAGGCGACGAAGGATTGCGCTCGCCAATTTGAATCTTCCGAACAACTTTCCGACACTCTCTTCAATCAACCTCGTGCAAAGCTTTACATATTTCCGAGCTCCCACCACGCCACCTGCCCATTTTCATACACAGTCTTATGGACTGATGCATTTGAAATCGGACTCCAGATGATCTCTGCCAACTACTTGCTTTTTGAAAAGTGGGAAAGCAGCACTTGGTGGCAAGTCACGTGCTTCGTCTTAACCCCGTACTCTGACCGAATCACCGATGCTGCTACAGAAACCACTGCTTCGATCGTATTGAAGGATACGCGAGGGTAACCACTAGTACTCCTCTAAGAAATTGAACCGCCCTTTCGCAATGTCTTCCAACGAAGTAGCACGGCAGCCTCCCAACCCGGAGCACGGAAATCACCCCTGCGTTCTATGCCAGAAGCGAAAAGTCAAGTGCGATCGAAATGAGCCGTGTAAAAATTGCACGAAAACTGGTGTTGAGTGTATCTCCGCTGCAACTCTTCCACCCCGGAAAAGAAAACGGCGCTTTCCCGAAGCCGAGTTACTTGCACGACTGAGAAGATACGAGCATCACCTGAAAGAATTTGGAGTAGACATCGATGCCATCAACCGGGAAGGTAGTAGAGAAGGTGGATGTTCGGCTCCGAATAACGCAACCATCAAATCAAAGCACTCCGAATCCCCAGGGCCTATTCATTCCCTGTCACCGGAACCCGCGGTTAGATCTTTGTCAGTGAGAAGATCTCTCAGACATGTTGCAAAGTAAGCTTTAATTTCCAGTAATTGAGAACTAGCACTCACCAAAACAGTAACTTGAATCTCGGTGTGAATGATGAAGTAAGTCTCGGTGATTGAAACCACAGCATCCCCATCAAGCACGTCCAGGCAAGCACCTAATCCGTGACAGTTCCGCGACGCTGAAGACCTTCTTCAAGGATCCTCTGATGACGAAATGTTTGCAAATCCAATCACGAAAACCTACGAGGAACTTGGTGCAGAGGGAGGGGATCTCCTATTCGGTTCACAAACCACAGAAAATCTAAAAGCTCTTCACCCATCGCCTGTACACATCTTTCGGCTCTGGCAGACGTTCTTGGACAACATCAATCCGCTCACCAAGATCTTCCATGCGCCCAGTGTACAACAGAGAGTCCTAGATGCTACTGCAGACTTGGAAAATATCCCCAAGAATACCGAGGCCTTGATGTTTGGTATTTATGCCGCTGCGATCATCTCGATGAACGACGATGAATGCCAGAAGCTCTTCAATGAGAAAAAGGAGGTCGTCTTGGCTCGTTTCCAATCCGGAGCCCGGCAGGCTCTGCGAGCTGCGGGATACTTAAGGTCATCTGACATTGTTGTTCTTCAGGCTTTCACACTATATCTGGTAGGGCTCTTGTATTCGCTAAGTCGACTTCGCTGGTTGACACATTTGAAGCTATCTAGCCTCCAAATGACCATCGACCCACGATCTCTGTTCTGCCTCACTGGTGTTGCCGTCCGGATTGCTCAAAGAATGGGACTTAGTACAGACGGAACTACTTACGCAATTCCACCTTTCGAGGTTGAAATGAGGCGAAGGCTTTGGTGGCAGATTGTCTTGATCGACGTCCGTGTAGCTGAACGATCAGGTGCTGGGACCTCCATTCTTACCTACGCCTGGAATACTAGGCTCCCATCGAACATCAACGATAGCGATTTATCGCCTGATATGAGAGACCCACCGGTGGAGCGCCCTGGTCTCACGGAAATGGTATTTGTTAGGCTTCGATGCGAAGGTGCACAACTCGTCAAGCAGTCCCGAGCCGTCACAGGTACCTTGGCTATGAAAGATGATGCAATTGAAGAGTTTGAGCAACGGCTTGAGCGAGAGTATCTGAGTCATTGCGACCCGTCAATCCCCTTACATCTCATGTCCATCATGATGGCCAGGTCAGCTCTATGCAAGTTACGAATGGGCCTTCGCCATCCTCACTTCTTGTCGGATCGCAACAATTGTCTGTCGCCAACAGAAAAGGACACGCTGTTCCAACTTTCGTATGTTGTGTCTTCTGGTGGTGCTGTTGATAATTGATGCTAACATGTTGTCATCCAGGTTGAGAATGCTTGAGAATCATAACGCGGTCATGAAAAACCCGTCCGTTCAGCGATACGTATGGCATATCTATACCCACTTTCCATTTCCCGCACACGTCTATCTCTTGTGCGCACTTCGCTATCGTACCAGCGATGAATTCGCGGACAGAGCCTGGCAGCAGCTTTCTGAAAGCGCAGAAACGCGCATGAAGCACGACGACACCCATTTCTTTGCGAAGAAAAAGCATAGCTTTATCCATCTCGCTTTGGGAAATATGACAATTAAAGCTTGGGAGGCTCGGGAAGCAGCTTTTCAAAACTTTCCACAAGCCCCACCTGTGCCACGCTTTGTTTCTCAGTACCGAAAGCAACTCGCAGAGAAGAAATCTCGGAGTAGTCCTGCAACAGATAACACATCCACGTCCCCGTATACGTCGATGGATCAACCGTTTGGAGGTCAGGTGGCATCCCAGTTCCCAATGCTTGACCCAACTTCGCTTGGTATGGGACAAGCATTTGACCAGTCTAAGCTGTTACCCACCGATTTGCCGCCTACAGACTGGCAGTTCTGGAATGACATGATGCAGGCGGAAGATTCAATGCAGGGGATTGATGCGATACCACCTCCTTATAATTACTATCAAAATTGAAGTAGTGAGCGATGGAAGGGATATTCGAACGCGCTGTAATCCATTTCACGAGGCTTTTTGCATCGTATGACAACAAATTAGCCTCGTGTCTTAATGTCCAATGTCCATGTCGGAAGAATGCGTAAGTAAGATTTTCATGTCTTCTGGAGACTCGGTGGCTTCTAGCATCGCTTTTGTAACGTTTAGCGAGGGGCGCCGTTCTAGAATTGGTTGTATGATGTTTTTGGGCTTTTCCTGGATGGTAGCTTGACCACCTTCCATTCTAAGCAACGACAGAAGGACAGCGACGTTGATCGAGATTCCCGGATTGTGTTCTATTATCTTTGAAACCATCTGACGCACATCGCGCTTCTCTGCGATAGACTCCAGGATATCGGGAGTGATAGGACATAAAATCTTGTGTTGAAGGAAGATTTCCAGGATACTTGAATCTGACACTACCTTAAGCATTTCTGCTGTGACGCCCAGCCCTTTAGTACGCTTGAGTAGCTCTTTTACCACCTCTTTATTCAAATTTCTGTACGTCCCTAGGGATTAAACTATCACGGCCTTAGTGACGATGGTACTTGTGTTGTATTTTAAGAAGCGCCTCAAGTAATCCTCGTCCGTAGCAGCTGCAATGAGGTCGCATTCTCTGATCTGTATTTTCTCCTCGCAACTTCGCAGGAGGTTGACGATACCACGATTCTCCTTCACTTATTGAACGGCATGCAATCTCTAGATGCTGTGGCAGCAAGTGGGCTTCCGTATTTCCCACCGCCCGCATTGGATCTCTCCACTGTCCAAAAGACGATTGACTATGGACTTTTCGCAATTGAAACATGCGTACTGCAAGGCCGTGCCATGTTCGGACAATGGATGGTCAACATTGATCCCTCCGTCGAGAAGCAACTTGACAATCTCTATATGCTTCCCTTCAATTGCTGCTACTAGTGCAGTCTCAAAATAACCCCCAGTAGTGATAATTTCTACTGGGAGTCCAGGAGAAGTCGCAAGATGGGCTCGTTACCCACGAAGGAGGCCTAATGCAACCCATTTCCAGAATTTCTCATTTCGGTGATTACTTCAGCGCCATTCTGGACTAAGATATCGACAATTTGTTCACACTGGGTAATATTCTTGACAGGAGGAGCCGAGTTCCGTGAGCCAAAGTACATGTGCATTGAAGCATCATAATCTGGGTTTGGAAGTGGAAGCTCGGCTGCCAGAGCCTGGCTCGGTCTGACATATGCAAACCTCTAAGTTCTGGCGTTACACATTTTCGTAGCTTTGAATTCTTCGCTCAGCATGTTCAGCGCTCTGCTCACTATCTCCGGATGGCCTCCACGGCAGCCTGCTAACAAGATACTCTTAGAGTTTTGGCTCCCACATTCGCTAGAAGTCTTTACCAAAATCAGCGGATTGCAATAAACGGTCAATTGAGATAAGTTGGTCTAAACTCCTATCCAAAATGCCCCAGCACAGATACGGAGATCCGAAACCATGTACTATAAGATCACGCCCCTACTGTTACGAAGTAGAACAGAAGTTGTCGTAATACACTCGGGATTAGGAAATAAAATACCAGTATTGGATTGTAGGAGGACTCTCATGGCTTATCGGACTGAAAAAATCATGAACAATGTTGTATACCGGTAACTCAAGACTTCCAGAGATTGAAGAGTTCTCAGGACTCAGTGGTGTATCTGGCGTCGTTACTCCCTGCCCACGTTGCTGATAAGATAGGAGGAAGTCCACGACGTTCAAATGGCCATTCAGAGATGACTGTTGGAGGGCGTCTTTGACATGAAGTGTTAAGTCGAGCCCAGAAACAGTCAGGAGTCGGACGATATTTTCATGGCCATATGTTAATGCTTCTCCGAGCGCACCACCCAATTTGCTGGAAGATATTCCCATTACACTCTATCTATCGAGAAACGCTTTACAACAGATTCATGGCTCTTTGCGGCAGCGGCTTAAAACACATAGTTGCCTTGACGATGATCAGCCCAAGAGGTAACCCGATACGGTTGCGAGTCCTCTGTCTCAGTGGAGCCTCCTATTTTCTTGCTACAGTAGAACCTCCCTATAAGCATATCGTCGGGACCAGGCAAGATATGCTTATATACAAGGTTATGCTTATAGTAAGGGTCACATGATTGGTACACGTGACTATCCTCAAAAAATCAGAAAAGCTCAAATCCAAGGAGTTTTCAAAACACACACAGCTTCCTATCTAGGACTATTCTATAGAGCCTTGAAAAAGCTATCAATCATCGCCTGCTTTCTATTCTCAATCCTTTTCTTGATATATCGCGTCCCAGCTTGATCTAGAGCACGTAGAAGAGCTTCAGAGCTATCCTCCTGCTGTATCTCAAAGATTTTGAGAGTCTTGCAGCCTGTTGTTAAAGGATTTTGCCTGTGATAACTGCCAAAAAAAAAA
>NXFV01000962.1:0-34620 GCA_002803225.1 Gamarada debralockiae | reverse complement strand
TATTTGCGACTGGTCGAGCTTGTAGCCTGTCTGCGATTTGGTGAGGAAAACGCATTAGAAGCTATTTTTGATGGTGGTTATAGAGTAGAATACCAGATTTACTAAGCATATTTTGGTGGGCGCTAAAATTTGGGACCGACTAATCATAAGCATATGCTAAGTATTAAGGTTATGCTTATAACCTGTAGGAAATTCATCTGTTCCGGCGCTAGCATGCTTATATAGGGTAATGCTTATAAAGAGGTTCTACTATACTGCCAAAGGTATTCCGGTAATCAGTGGTAGGAGGATGATCCGTCACGTATACCAAGATAGCAGATTCTGAGCGCTCGAGATTGTCCATGTTATTGTTCCTTATCCGACTGGGAGATGCATCTCGCAGAAGGTTCTTATATGGCGATGGAGTCATCATTTCATGCTGTACACCGGGATGCGAATAATGAAACTGGAAGCCCCTGTCAATGAGGAGAGTCACGATTTCCTCATGACCTCCCTCTGAAACCGCGTGGAATGCATCCCGAGAAATTCCTTTATGGTGGACTTCTGCACCAGCATCGAGGAGGAGCTCAACGACCTTTTTGTGGCCATGGCATGCAGCGGCCAGTAGAGCGTTACCATAGAACCCACCCTACCGGTTAACCTTTGCACCCCCTTGGATTAATAGCCGGGTAATGGCTATGTGTCATTTCATCGCCGCTGCTTAAAGAGGGCCGCTCAGGCGCTGGTCTCCGTTGACAATCGCGCCTTTTCCAAGAAGAAAACGGACAGTGGACTCATGGCCCATGAGACTAGCGACGCGAAGGGATGTCCCCAGCTGTCCTTCTTGCTCTAGGTCGAGGCCTTGCTCCATCAGTAAAGCGATCATTGAGTCATGGCCTCTGAGGGACTGCAGTTGAGATAGCATCCTGAGGAAGCTGATTCTTTGATTCAGGTGATCTTGCAAGAAAACGCTCCAGGACCACTTGTTGTCCTTTGAGGATGGCTCCTTCAACAACCCTACTTGGAGCTGCTGGTCCTGTGATTGAATTTGGGAAGGATGCAGAATATACTTCCTGCAGATATGAAACGGCTTCCATAAAGCCTGCTTGTGATGCTTGGGTTAGTTTCAATTGGTGTTCCTCTTGGCTAGATAACATGAATACCTCGTGCAAGAGGAGCAAAGAGATCACTTCTTGATTCCCTAGAATGGAGACTTGAAATGCATTTCCGAAGTCGCCAACAAGTCCGGGGTCAGCCCATGCTCCAGTAGTTGATGGATAGCACTAGGGTGCCCCCGAAGCTCGCGGCATGTGAGGGGAAGCTGTACCTTCCACCTTTCGCATGCGGATCTGCACCATGCTCTATCAGGGAGCGGATGGTAGTTCGTTAGCCAGTTCCAGCTATAAGATAGAGCCTAGTCTGGCCAAGGGTGTTTCTCTGGTTCCAGTCAAAGTTTGTCTGCGACCAAGCTCGTCAATGACACTCATCAGACCAAACGTGATGCTGTAAATAATGGCGTGGCGTTGTCGTTAATGACAGCACCCAGTGCTCTTTTCATCGTATGGTCATTTGTTAGAGCCTCTGAGAAGCGTTGAATGTCCTCAAGCCATGTGATGAATAAGAGAGATGTCTCCCCCTCGTCAAACACAAAATCATTTACCTTCTGGCAGAGATCATCAGTCATTTTGGCGATCTTAGCAGCTTTGTAGTGCTCAGCCCAGTAGGTTGACCCATACTGGTAGAATGCATTCACCGAACTTAAGCCTCTGGGGAGCCTGAGGGAGAACCTTCAATACAGAAATTAAGGCAGTTGTTGCTTCCAGTCGATGTCTCTTTTAAGGATCGAACTCCGGCCTGTCTTCTAGAAACTCCTGGACTAATACATGTGCAAAGCGCAAGACATTTGATTCCGAGTCCAGAAAAATCAAATCAAAGCAGATATCGATCAACTTGGAAAGCTCCAGATTATCTTCACGATTTGGGTCGATCATTGAAATTGCGGCAAGAAAGCTTGACGGTGTCAAGACCTCTTGCATGCAGAGCAACCAAGAGAAGGCATAGATTGCAGTGTTTCGAGCGAAAGGCTCGGCCATCTTTCGGAAGCCGTACCATGGAGTTTTTAATGCCGGATTCGTGCCTCATTCAACACAAGTTCGCCCGTTGCAGGACATCCCACAAAAACCTAAAATTGTGATTAGCCAGTGAAGTAGATATTTGGAAGGATCAAAATTTCTCACATTTCTCCAGCTCCTTTGAGTAATGTCCGCACCAGCTCTTCTTGCAACCCAGCCGATACGTCCAAGGTCCCCGCATCGTCGGACAAAAAGTTCCATATCTACCAATGCGAAGCTTCGAAGCATCTGGTAGCAATGCGAGAATGTTACTGTCATCGCGGCTCGTGACAAAAACATTAACGATACTTGCAGACTTTTCAACAACCCCGAGGGCATCTAGCTGTCGATGTCTAAGATCGGCTTGGATTACATCAACAGCATCGATAACTATGGTCACTGGGATAGCTCCAGTGATGTCTAAATGGCCCTGACGCATTCTTCGATTGATAATCTGGGAATACCAAACTCATCCACCCTTACATCAGCTTCCCGCCTCTCATATTTAGCCAAAAGAGCCTCGTGAATATCTCTCTGAATTTCTCCGGAAAAGGCTAAGTTGCAGGAGGATACTGCGCATGATCTCCTCTGGGTTGGTGCGCTCAGGCTCGAATGAAGTCTTCGAGTAATATAAATAGGCTAGCGGTGTTGATGATACTTGGTCAAACCTTTGACTCAAAAATAAATCCATGACGGACAGCTACAACGAATTGATCTGTGCCTCGCTGAATTTCGGCGTCCGCCAATTTAGCTAAGGTAGAAATTTTGCCGCGCTCATTCAAAATGTTCTGCATCTGGACGTCAACTGCTGTTTGAAAAACGCTTTTACAATGCGCACTGGGTTCATTAACCTAGAGATTTGAGCTGAAACCATGTTCTAGCTACCTACTCTTAGTTGAGGTTTGAAAGTACTTCCTAAATTTGCTGACCCTAACGATGATATCTTCATTGTTTGCGTTCTTGAAATTTCCATCATTTCCGCAGGCAGATCTGCTTTTTCTCTCGCGGTTTGAGGACGGTAGCAAGTATTATGTGTTGACTCGAAGCTGCGAAATCAATATTGGCTCTCTCGTCTTCATTCAAGGATTTCAGTGCTTTCTGCCAGGATCTTGCGACGTGCTTCTACTTGAAGCGGTAGTTTCAATTCGAGACGCCATTGAAGTTGAAGATCGGCACCAGATCTCAATTCAAAGTGAGAAGCTCGTCATAATTTGCTGGATGAGATGGACTTCAAACAGTTGTTATCGCGATGATTGCTGTTAGTTGTTTAGTGAGGCTGAAAGCTGACAGAAAAACACAAGGATTTGGGGGCTGTGTACCATGATCTAGGGGTAAGTACCCTACCATGATGTACAGTAGTGCGCCGAATCCTTGTCAATTTATGTGTAGCCTTGGATTTCGGGCTTGTATTAAGCTGGAAGAAAGATTTGTGGTGCTGTCTAGTCACACTTTCCATCGGAGTGAGCGTTCAAAAGCTGCGATACTATGAGTTTCGCCTACACAGACAAATGAGGACTTGTCTGCAATGATCCTCCCTTACTGCATGACGCACACGAGTTAATCTCGTTAGCGCCAGTCTTTGCGTTCTAGGTCTGAACTCGAGCCTTTAACTGCTTAACATCTCGTTTGCCTGAGCCGAGCTCTCGTCTTGGACTACCCTGTGGCTTTCATAACAGAAGGTTCGGCTCTGGTATCTCCAATGTTATGAAAACGCCCTATATTTTACATGCGGGTAGGGTAATTTGTGCTCAGTCCTGCATCAGGGCCTCCAGAGAGCACGGTCGTCCACAGATTATGTTTGCTTGCGGTCATGTCGTGTTCGTGAATGGTGCATGGGGAAATGTGCAACCCCAAAATATCCCTCAATCAACCTCGTTTAATTTCCCATGCCCCAGACTCTTCACAGGTCATCGATATTGTAGTCCAGAGCGATGCAGATTTGCTCGAGTCTGTTAACTGTCAGCAGGTACTCGGGAACGAAAGCAGTGTATTTACGTTAATGCATCGCCAACCAACTGTTTGATGATAATGGGTATCGAGAACGGAATCCATCCTGGTTCATCAGCTGGGACTTCAACAATGGTGCTGATCTGAGCGAGTCGATTGCTAAGGTAGGGGAATGAATGCATGCATGCTTCCCAGAGCAGGCCGTATTGGGAGACTGGCCGGCCAGCTGCGTCAAAAATTAGCGGTGTGCTCAATGTAACACAACATTTGCCTACAGAGGAGGAAGAACTCGGTTGACCCATGGCTCCATCCCATCTTCTTCATCATTGTCCCTGAAATCACCCGATTGACCCAAAGAGCGCCACGTCTCAAACGATATAGATTTGCTGGTCCTGAGCTGGACATACATATCCGCATCAGGTCATTGATGGTATCGATCGGAAGCCCCTGCTGCTCCATCACCACACACAGCGATGCGAAGACCAGCTCCCGGAAGATGTGTACTTGTACGACGAATCCAGCATTCCTTTGTGAGGCTTTGGTGTCAAGTGCATATTGCCGAGCTGACATTATCAAGGAATCAGCTACGCTGGCAACTTCTGGGGGCATGGGCTGTGAACTATCGTGCCAGGATGGCGGAAGCCCATTTCTCAACCCCAGAATTAGCGTCAAAGCATTTTTGTTCTGCTCGACAGAGTCAAGTCCAATCGTTGCTCTCTTGTCGATCCAGCTACTAGGCATGTCCCACCCCTTGGTCATTTGATCTACGATACGTTTCCAACGGGGGCTTCCGTCGGCTCCTTTTTTAGGCTGTACCGTCGTGAGGGATGTTCCAGTAAATTGCTTTTCGGTCGGAGATGGCGGCGGCTGGGGGGCTTGAGTCTCGTCACTTGTAACGACGATATCGGGTGGAAGATACGGAGAGCCGGGATCCAAGTCTGGGGAACGCGTTACCCATGCATCGCAGTGTTCGTGGTGGCGTTGGAGATATGAAACCTTGGCTTCGAGAAAGCCAATGTAGCTGATCAGCTCGTGGATTTGGCCCGTTTGGGTCTGCCACGGGATATGAGTGCGTCCGGGAGTTGTCATCTTTGCTTCTTTGTGATACAGTCGTACGATGTCTTCCACATAGAGCTATGTTAGCTTGGCAGGGTGTGGTGTTGATGTGGGTTATAATCAAGTGAGGAAGGATTCATGTTCGTTGTTTGCCGTTGTTGGATTATTCAGCAATTCTGACTGGCTAGCTTCAACACCACACACATGTGGTCTGGGATGTCGGGTGAAGGGGATGCAGCTAGCTGAACAAGCGGGGTAGGGTTGGATGTTCATTCGTCCGTCTTATTTGGAGCCCCTAATTGAACCGCTTATTCTCTTGGCGTTTGTTCCGGCCATGTAGCCGCCCTCCTGAAGTCGTCGAATTATTGGCATTCTTAACTTCTGCGGCTCGGCATCCTCATGGCGCCATTGACGTAGACCCTACAGTCATAAACTACATACAAGTTCTGTGTGGTGTCAGACACTTCTGCAGCGAACTACACTAACTGCCCAAGGGATGCTAGGATGGATGAACATAAAATGTTCTTTGCACCCAAAATTCCGTGGCAGGTGAACACTATCTCCTTGTTTTAAATTTAATATGTCTAAAGATGTTCTGCATCTGCCATTTCAGCTTTCTTCAAATCATCTATCTCATCGAATTGTCCTTGCTCCGATGACACGGATGCGAGCTTCTGAGTCTGGTGTTCCAAACGCTACAGCTGCGAAGTACTATGCAGAGCGGGCAACTCCTGGTGGACTACTGATCTCTGAAGGAGTTGTCATTCATCCTCGTGGGAAAGGGTTTCCGAACACTCCTGGAATCTGGAATGACGAGCAGATCGAAGCTTGGAAGCCAATCATTTCTGCTGTGAAGACGAATGGTGGAGTGTCCTTCGCTCAGTTATGGTTTGTGACCACCAAGCTCCACAGCGGCAACTTTGCTGAATCGTGTTAGGCATGTAGGAAGAGTCACTGTGCCTTCTCAGACTGGCGGTTTGCCAGGCTTGGCATCAACCGAAACTCCACTGCCGGGCAATCATCTTTTGTTTGGAGAAAAGAATGGGGAAGAACCGTACGTTAAGGGACAGGCAATGAGCAAACATGACATCACTTCGGTGGTAGCGCAATTTGCACAAGCAGCAAAAAATGCGATCGAAGCAGGATTCGACGGGGTTGAGATTCATGGCAGGACCTCCGCAATCCACTTCAGCGTCGTGGCTGACTGGGAGTAGGTGGCAATGGATATCTCCTTGATACATTTGTTCACGACAACATAAATGACCGTAGAGATGAGTACGGTGGATCCCTCCAGAATCGCTTGCGGTTTCCACTCGAAGTCATAGATGCAGTTGCGGCAGCCATCGGACCTCAACGAACCGCGATCCGAATCGCTCCATTCCATATTCTTCAGCAGACTTTGGACAGCGACCGAATCGCAACATTCTGCAGGTACGCGGAAGAGCTGGAATCGAGACACTTAGCATACGTTCACATGGTGGAGCCAAGGTACGATCAACTGAGCACAGAAGGTGCATTTTCTGGGAACATCAAGAGAGTACAGGATGTGGGTGGAGGTTGCGCAGAGTCGCCGCTCAAAGATGTTAAGGTTCTAACGGAAGACTTCTCGCTCTGGACCTTTCGACGTATTATGAAAGAAACACCATTGATTGGTGCTGGAGGGTATTGTGGTGATACTGCAAGAGAAGCGATTTCAGAAGGTGTGTCTTGAATGGCCACTTGAAGTTCGCTGCTGACAAGGGTCCAGGAAGGGTTGATCTCGTGGCATTCGGGAGGTACTTTACTTCGAATCCGGATCTTGTGAAAAGGGTAATTGAGAATGCACCGCTTAAAAATTATGATAGGAAGACATTCTATACCCCTGGGATGGAGGGATATCTTGGGCGGGCAACGGTGACGAGGTGAATGGCGAATTTGAAGTTCTTCGCATACCGTCCAAACAGCCACGTGAAATTGAGACTTCACTTCGAAAATAAGCTCTACTCTCGCAAAGATATTCCGATCTTCCGTTTCCCCCAGAATCTTCCGGCGCCAAATCGTAGGGACTCGCACAAATAATTCTGGATCTCTATGTTTTTAAAACTGTTGAAACAGCGACACCATCGATTCGACATCAACCAACTCCAACAACACCACAACATTTCACAACCCTCATCAACCACCACACGAAGACTCAAGAACCAGTGTCATCTTCACCATGGCAGATACCAGTCTCAACTGCCAGAAAGGCTAATCAGAGCTCGCTTCAACAGCATTAACCGGCAGGATATCCTCTAACAAGTGAACCAGTTCTTTAACCAGGCCGTCCACGACTCTGGTGGACTCTTAACCTGGCTCTGTACCATGCTGAGCGTCCCATATGGATGGCGTTCTGTCCATGGCATATTGAAACTCGAAGTCCCTTTCACATTTGCTGACTTTCTGCAGTTGATGATGATTTCCCAGAAATGGGCGAGCTACTGTTCTGGGATGGTGCGGTATCACCACTGAATCTAGGATTTAATAGCTTACTTGAATATATAGGGCGCAATATCAGGTCTCTGTTGGCAGAGTTCCCATTCTACGACCAGCAACCAGAATCACGAAGCCGATCTCCCTGCAACTCTCTCGGTCATTTCTGATGTTGATATCGTTTACAGCGAGCATCCAACTTAAGTTGAAGATCCTAACGACCAGCATGATGTCGCCTGAGACCAGGAAAGCGTTATAACTGATGAGAATAGGCATACTACTTAGCAAACTAGAACGCCAGAGGAGGAGGAGCCAAATTGGGATGAACAAACTGATGGGGAATATGTTTATGTGGCTGGGGAGGCTGAGATGGCACTTCATCCATTCTACACCCGGTCTGAGGTTGTCGAACTATTCCGCAATGCGCAGATTGGTGACAGTATTGGACCTTTTATCAAGACAGAATAGTGGGCTTGTTGTCTCAAGGCCGTCGACGATTGCCTGATTTGGCCACATTTGTCTCACAGGGCTTGCCGACTAACTCATAGAGTTTATTGCCAAATAAGGCGTTCACTATCCTTATAGGGTCTTTCATTGCCACGTAAGGTGTTACCGGCCCAATAGGTCTTCAACTGTCAGTTGAGCTGTATGGGGGCGAAATATAGTGGCATTTTTAGGACTAGCTGATATCCAAAAAAAAAAAAAAAACCCCTGAAATTAGAAGGAGGGGAAAACCAGGCCATGCCATATTGGGCAGCTCCAATCAACATCAACTTTCCTTACGACGGCGTTCTCCTGCCTGATGAAGGTTGTAATTTCCTGGGAGGGAATCGATCCCACGTTATTTAGGTAGAAAGCAAATGCACAAAAATCGATCCACCATGAGACCCAAGTTCTATCATCATATCGGGATTGATCTGTTTGTGGTCATTTATAATCGAGGTCGATATTCTACGTACAAATAGATAAATCGTGAGTCTTCCCTACCAACTATAGCAGAGATTTTGAGTGAAGCCGGGATTAGTTTGAGATATCTAATACGTAAATATAGAATATAGCTATCCTGTTCCCAAGAATTCCTTACCGTGCGATTTCGAGTAGGACTGTCGTCTGAGCATAGTTCGGGAAGGTGTTTGAGACTCACGATGATGACAGCTTATATGCAGGTGAAATGTTAACTGTTGTAGAATTTAGAATAAATGTCTATGGAAAGGGGTATGTTTATTTCATGTTGATATAATTAGTTGCGATATTCCACACGTCTGACGCATTAGAGTGGATGTACTATTTAATAGCTCAGTCTTCTATATTAGTTGCACCTCAACTGCACGGTGATGTTGTCCGCCCATAGGCGCTCCATATTCAGAGCAGCGAGCCACCTCCACTGGTATACTACAATCACCGATTGTGAAATATTCCAGAATTAGAACGGATCAAAAACAATGGGAATGTCTCTGAAACTTACCGGATGTCCATTCTCGCAGTTGTACTAAGGACCCGAGTGAGTAGCAATCCCCTCTGAACTGCTGACCATTGCAGATTTTATAGCCTTATCTCCTCTGTGGCGATCTCTTTATACTACCCTTTCCGCAACAGGTTTACTAACCCTTCCACACTGCTGCGCAAGATCTCCGCGATTTGAAATGGTAGTTTGCACAGTTCTAGAGCCTTATCCAATAATTCCTTCGCTATCTTCATGTGAGTTGAGCGTCAGCCTTAACAAGAGCAGTAGAAGGACTCAAAGGAATATATTTCGTACAGTACAAGGCCTGCGTAGAAAAGAGATGCTTCCACAGCAAGTTGGGTAGACTTTCGATATTACAATACCTCATAAATACTCCATATATCTGAAAGAACGGCGGTGCAAGCTGATCAGGTGTCGAATCAGACGATATTGTGTGGTAAAATCATGTATGTATTATGTCTCTAAGGAAGGAAAGTTGGAGGGCTGCCAGAACCCGAAATATATGTACACAACCGTTGCCATAGCAACCAGTTCATCTGACATCAGGAGCCCCACCAGAGATGTTAACTGTTGTTTCGCGCCAATCCTCACCTCCCTTTCAGAGGCTTTTTAACTATATTTTAAACTAAAGTTTAATCTTATATACTATATTGCTTTAAAACTTTAATTTCAGTATTAAAAGCCTTCGAAAATCTCTTGAAAATTTAGGGTTTTAAGTCGTAAATTTATAATAACTAATTTTAGAAATATCAAGGTCGTATAATATCTTTATTTAAATTTATGAAATCTTTATGAATTTTTGAAGATTATGTGAAACGAAGTCGAATTTCGGGATTTTTATATGGAACGAGTGGCGAAGAATGAATCCTAAAAGAGACTCATAGAATACATATAGGGAGTCCTACTTTGTCTCCCTGAATGTTGGCAAGGTTTTCTGCATCGCTGCTTTGTTCTACTGCCTGAGGCAAAATTGCGGCTGTTGCTGGAAATATAATTTGCGATCTCCGAACCTTCCTTCCCACATACAATTTTCGCTCGACGATATATCTATTCACAAACAACTTTAGACTCCGAAATGCCTTCAGTCGCTGACTTTGCCTACACAGGCTTCAATCTCCAAATCTGCTTCACCACTCTCCTCACCACAGCTTTTTGCTTCACGAGCAGCTCGCATTACGCTAGCATTGCCAATTCTGACCTTCTAGGAGTTACCCCAGATATCTCAGCCTCGATGAACCCGGAGATATACAGCCTACCCACTCTTCCTTATCCTTACCATGTATGTTAAGATCTCTTTGAATCCACCCAGTTCAGAGAGTAGACGAACCAGGCCAAGCAGCTCTCTCACACTATCACAGGCTCTTGAGCCTTGGATCTCAGGCCAGATAATGGAGCTACACCACGCCCAGCACCACCAAACCTACGTGACAAATCTGAACAACGCCTTGGAATTATATGCCTCCGCCCAGAGAGACAATGACATTCCAACCCAGATCGCACTCCAACCTTCCATCCGTTTCAACGGCGGAGGCCACATTAATCACTCCTTGTTCTGGCTGAACCTAGTCGCCGCCAATACTTCCGAGGCCAAATTATCTGCGGCACCGCGGCTTTCCAAAGCGATCAAGAAGACGTGGGGCGATGAGAAGACTTTCCAGGATAAGTTTGCTTCGGCGCTGCTTGCTATCCAAGGAAGCGGATGGGGCTGGCTTGTTAAGTTCGAAAGCGAAGGCGGAAGATTGGGAATTGTAACGACCAAAGACCAAGATACGGTAATTGGGGCTGGCGAAGTCCCAGTCTTCGGTGTGGATATGTGGGAGCATGCCTACTATCTCCAGGTAAGGAGCAACATGCACGCTCGTCATGTTCGTACATTGACCATATATGTCTCTCGCAGTATCTTAACGGCAAGGCGGCTTACGTCGAAAATATTTGGAACGTGGTGAACTGGAAGGTGGCCGAGGAGAGATATCTCGGTCAGCGAGAAGACGCGCTCAAGATTCTGAAGACATTCATGTGAGATTGTGACCAACGCCCCAGAGGAGATTGTTGTATCCTGCTGCTAGCGAATGATGGTTTCGGAGGAAGGCAGGTCCATGAGAAATTGCTGGAGACTCTCGAGCATCCGCCGGCACAGTCTTACTCCTGAGTCTCCTTTTGTCCTAAACATTCTTCGCAGAAACATGAGAAGGCAGGGGTAGAATCCAAATGTGTTGTCATCTCTCTATAATCCATCCATCCTCGTCATCAATTGTTCGAGCTCTTCTGTTTCGGTGTCTCAGCGTCCAATCATCTCCCGGCAAGACGGGGAAAGTAAAAGCGCTTTCGATTGGTATTCGACTGCAATGCGATTGGCCGGTGAGAGAAAAGCGGAAGGGAATGGTCGAAGGTTGCAGCTTAACGTCTGATTCTGCCGAATGGTATTGTGGTTGTGCACTACAATTCAGGAATGTTGTCTTTGAACTCGCCTCCTTCTTTCACGTGGGGTTTTTGGTGCTGGTTGGGCTGCAAATACGCATCGGCTTTCAAGTTTCGAGTAAGAGGGCAAGGACAGAAAGTGTGCTTTGATTTGCTTCCGTTGGCGGTCTGGACGAGGTGCTGAGCGGGACGGAAGCTAGACGGGAGCTGAATGTGGATATGCGGGCTGTTTCATGGCAATCATCAATGCGAGGCACTCATCAGTTAGACTATTTAATTGGTCAATTGGCCATCTAACTGATGAGCTAAATCTTTTCCGAATTCGACTATCTAAACTGCCGATCTCTATGGGAAATGGAAGCTTGTGAAGGGGAATTAGGAAATTCCCGGCCGCTGATTGGTACCTGACCCCACACCTGACTACCCCCTGATTTCCTTGGCTTATTATAAGTACTAGGTATTGCAATTGAAGTAAAGTAACCAGAAGCACACGATTACTAGATTTAAGGATTAAACTTAAGAGTTTGAGAATCCAAGTTCTAGTCCTACAGTTAAATAGAGGGCTAGAGGTTCTCGTAGCCAAAAAATAGTGACAGTAATAGGTCTTATAATTCCTTGGGTTTTAATGCTTTGTATATACTTGCAAAGAGGGGCTCTCCAAACATTTGTTTTATCAATACAATAGAGCATTATAAACTCCATAATTGGCTTCAGAAAAGATCTAATTCATGACTTCCCCAGTTTAATTGAAATTTAATGAATTAGACGTCTAATTTTTGAAACTCTCGCATAAGAGCGTTGTTAAATTAGTTGTATCTTATAATATAATTACACATAATAAAGATTTGGTCCAGATTAGATAATTGTATTTTTTTTTCGGACGATAGATCATAATTGTATATAATATTACGTGCAAAATGCAATAAAATTAATGGTCCTGCGTCTGAAACGCGACAAACTCGCTTTCGCTGACTGTAGGGAAGGGCACCTACAGGAGTGGTTTAGCGCCCGACTATTACTTATCTGTTGTTGATGGAGACAGGAAGGGGAAAAAAAGCTGGAAAACCAATTCGCTAGGCATATGGTAAGCTTGTGCAGCTTACCGGATTAAGAAAAGCTTTGTTGTGATGCACGCGAGTGAATTACGCGACGATTTCTTAATGAGGATAAGCTCAAAGACACTCGTAGAACGCGCTCAACAACGATCATCCAAGGGTAGAAAAAGCGCCACCAAAGCTCACCCAGGGTAGAGAAAAAAGGGTTTTCTCACAAGCGTGATTCTCTACCCTGGATGGACTGTAAGCCCCACCATCTGTCCCAGGCCGAGGACAAACTAGAGACCCATAGACTCACTATACTTTAGCTTCAACCCCTTTTCGCCTTTTTCACGTTAATCCATCCCATCCCCCAGCTTGCGATGAATGCTCCACATGCAGAGCCGGCCGACAGATACTAAACAACAATCAGCCTTGTGAATCCCAATCCCGGTAACACACAATGCTCACATAGGTATGGATAAGTGACTGATTATAAGCGATCAACACTCCGCTCAATTCATTCGCAGGAACCGCATCCCTCAGACTCGTCGCTCCAACATTAATCACGAACTGTGCATCAACAGCCGGGGCGAATTTCTGCAGAGCTGAGCCCAGGGAATTCGTGAATATCGTTTGGCCAAACGCGAGGAAGATAGCGCTACCGAAAAATTGGGTGAATACAATGAGAGAAGTACCCACGGAAAGCTGGGAGGCTGGGACGGCGAACTGTACGGCCGTCAAAGGCTGTTGCATAATCATACCACGACCCACACCGGAGAGGATCTGGTAGCCAATGTATTTATCCGCATTTGAGTAGATAGTGAGAGTGCTGAGAAGGCCGGATCCGATTGCTGTTAAGGCGTTGCCGCCGATGGAGAAGGGGGTGTAGTAACCGAGTTTCGTGACTGATATGTGTCAGATGAGAGTTCAGGTGAGCGTTGGGATACATACTCATGGCGCCCGAAAGGACTGCAAAGATTATCTGCGGACCAATAGTTCCCATGAAGTAGACACCACTCATTGACGGGGACGCATCTTTGATGGTTTGGAACCAGACGGGAAGATAGTAGGCAAAGAGTTGAATCCCTCCAAACTGAAAGGCGGAGACGATGCAGCTGGAATACACAATTCGCTGACGCAGCATGTTCAGAGGCATCATTGCTTCATCTCTACAACGATGCTCCCAAGCTATGAAGACGCACAGAGTAGCTACGGAGCCACAAAGAAGTCCAATGATCGTTGCGGACTTCCATGCATACTGTGTCCCGCCCCATTGGAGAGCGAGGAGTAGCATGATGCAGAAGGGAGCAAATGTTAGGAAGCCGACGGGATCGAGACGTTTGAACGATTCCCAGAACGAAAGACGTTCTGTTGGTTTCCTCGTTGGCCATTTGGTGAGAAGGCAGTTTACAGCACTGATGGCGCCGACGGGAAGATTGATGTAGAAACCTGCCCTGCGCTTAGACTTTTTGTAAAAGAACGGGGTAGGAAGTGGAACATACACCATCTCCAAGAAGCATCTTGAGTGATAACGCCTCCTAAGATGGGTCCAGCAACAATGCCAAGAAAGACAAATGCCATGCCGACTCCAAGATAGACTAATGTCATGTAAGTAAAACTTAATTAAGGACTCTCAAAGAGGACTCACGAGGCCTTTTGCTTGGTGGAGAGACAATGGCGACTACCATGAAACCTCCATTCATCAGGCCTGCGCCTCCAGCACCTGCAATTGAGCGACCAATAATCAACATCACTGAGCTCTGCGCGACCCCGCAGATTAGAGATCCTATTTCGAAGATTGACAAGAAAACTAAGAACGTGATCTATTTGAACAATCCACGTTGTTAGCTTTGGCGAAGCCTTCTACATGTGAGGCTTTAAATACCTTGAGAGAGTGGTGCTGATAGATCTTTCCCGTGCTGAGTTGACATACACAACTGGGGTGAATCAGCACTTCAGTCCACGGCTCTTGGATCGAAAGACACCTTTGAAACTCACTTAGAAATCATATATGCACTTCCATACCAGCCAATATCTGCGATCGAGTGAAAGTCTGCTGTGATCCTTGGTATAGCCTGATGATAGTCAGTTGATGTGGGAGCGAGAGCAAGACGGGGATCTCGAACCGTTACCACGATGGATGCGTCCAAAGATATCAAAAATCCTACTATGATGACTGAGAATAATGTCATGTGAAGTTTGAATCCTGTCAGGAAATCTTCGTTTGGTGTTCCCACAGTCGTCTCGTCAGCCTCCACATTGGCCGTCGATTCCGGAGTTTCTGCCCCCTTCTCCGGATCCATGGTTGCTGGCATTTTGAGGTCTGAACTTTCCATGACAATCTTGTAGCTTGTTTGATGAATTGAATACTTGAGAACATAAAGTTACTTATTGCTTGCTTTATATGATATGTCCATTTTTGAGTTGGGGGATGCATTACCAATTGGGCCGATGGAATTCGAAGCAAAATTGAAATCCAACTCCTACGGAGTTGAGAAGTACACCCCAAAACAAGCTAGAATAAAGTAATTTCCGAGGCTATGACCGGGGATTCCTCCGAGTGAATAACCCATCATTCCAGTGAATTGTAAGTGGCGTTTGGGAAAGGAACCCATCGCGTCGTGCCTGCGTCGCCGAACTGGTTTTTGAAATGCCCATCATCTCTCTCTACCCACCCTTCCCCGCCCGCCCCTGCCCAAAATAAAAGTCTTAGAATCCCCTGCTCACTTCCAGAACATGCCATCTAGGAAATCACTATTGATCATAGCTTGAATATCTTCAAATGTGACATCTTCATCCATTCCTGAAGCCGAATGTAATTCCCCCTCCGGCGCCAGCTGGATGTTCCACCATGTCTGCAACGCCCTGAGTTTCCGACCACAAAAGAACCAGGGACTCTCGGACACTCTTGGACCCCAGGAATTTCCAGCTTGTTCCCCACATAGACAAATTTGATTCAAGACGCTGGAAAAATCTAGCGTCTTTCGCACTTGCTCAACATCCCATTCCGGGACATCAAAGACAGATAGCTTGTATAGTACACCGAGAGCGTGAAACATCTGACCAATGTTGACGATCGAGAGGGTGCAGTACGAAGAGGATGGGACGGAGAGAAGGATCTCGAAGAACGATCTTGTGGCTGCAAAACAGCTGTAGATAATGTCTGCTAGTCGAAGGCTTTCCATGCTATAGTCAGGTGCTGTGGCTGACGACATCTTGAAGCAAACCTCGTAAAGATGAATCTCTGCGGAGTAATAATGCATAGCGAAGAAAGCTGTTCGATTAATCAGTCTCTGTTCTGATAGGTAGGGCGCAGTCTCAAACCCACGGTTGAAAAGTTGATCATTCGACAAAGAGTTCTTGAAATTCTGAAGATCAACCCGACAATTTCTCACCAGCATCGCAACAGGAGCTCTGCAGGTATCTGAATGTTGATTATCGAGGTTTTCCCAGAGACCGCAAAGCCGTTGTTTTTCAACGAGAGATTGCAGCTTCAGCAAGGAAGAAAGGTTAGCATCGGTTGCATACTCTGCTCCCTGCTTGATGTGCTTGCAGCATTCTTCGATGTAGGGCGTGAATCGCAGAGAGTCCATTCTAGAGAAAGACGAAGTCAAGCATGAAGAAAGGTAATGACAACCAAGTACAGCCCTTTTCTCATCGGCTGTTAATTGCTTTGGCTGTAGTGAGTGTCCTTGGGCCCTGCGGGTCATTTGAATGAATGATTCGTTAACCTCATTCTCGACAGAGACTCTTTTCAGGCCCAGGTCAACATAAAGGCTTGATATGAGCGCGAGCAGGTTGTTGAGTTGGTGATTGATAGGAAGAAGGAAGTGATACCTGGGCAAATTTCAGCAAAATTGGCCGTGGAATTGAAACGATAAACGGACCAGGATATGTAAAGAAGAAGCCCCTGGAGCAGATCCAGAGTTCTCTTCCCACGTAGAATCAACCGCTCTGCGACATGTTCTAAAATTTTCTTCCCAAGCATCAATTGAGTGCTTGTATTTTCGTAAGAAGCAGCCATCATTACCACCATGTAAACCAATGGTTTCTCTGCGCGAAGGTCCTCGGCGGTCATGCTTGGTGGAACTTTGAAAATGTCCGAGTTAGCATTTACTGTAAAGGAAAAAAAGGAGCCGAAGGAGTTTTCGCGATTTCCTAAGACAGTGAATTCTAGAGTCGAACTCGTGATTTCGGCCGATATGGGAAAAAGAGTGCTCCGAGAATACATACTGACAACAAATGGAACTTGCGAAGCCATTCGATCCTGGAAGATGAACAATGCCGCATCAGGATCGCTCACTAGTACCCCAGGGTCATCCATGCCAAAATCAACAGTCAAAAGGCTTGGTAGACCGACCGGTAACCCGCTCATAATTGGAGAAGGATTTCGGTGTGAAGTGGAGCTGCTGCAATCCGAAGGTGTTGACGCCGAGATGTTAGAGGCCGCGATCGAGGATGGATTGCTAGAGGGCTGCTGGGCGGGTGGTTGCTGAACAGTACCAACAACAGATAACAGGCTATTAACTTTCTCCTCCAGTTGAGCAATTTGAACTGCACGCCTGGACTCGAATTAGTTTCCTGATGAAAGCAAGGCAGAAATGTAATCTTATCTTATCTTCGGAGCCTTTCGCTTTCGTATTGATTCTTGCGGTACACATTCCTTGCTCAGACGAGTGCATCTACCCAACGTATATCAGTCGTAATCACACTGTAAGAACGGCTGCACAATACCTACCTGTGACATCTGGTGTCTGTGGTCCAATCACATTTGGCCTTTGCCCGGGCGCAATTGCTGCAAGCTTTTGCAACCAACAAGGAATCGGAGTCCGCCATGCTCATAAAAGGAACTCGGAGAGAAATAGAGAAGGAGACTTCAATAATTGCGAAATAAATTGTGGATTGGAGTTGCATTCAGGTTCAAGGAGCAGTCGGATTGATATTTGTTATGAAGAAGCCGTCGGAGTTGGGTTCAAAAAATGTCCGTTCCCGTCGGCGACATGTTCAAGCCAATTCCATGGAAATGATTGAAGAAGGTCAATCCGACGCTGGGACGGTGGAAAGCTACTGAGGCTTCTTCGGAAGCATCTCACTACTATTTGGACAAAATGCAAAGGAATCGAAGGTATCCACGCGGCACGCACAGGGTAGAAAACACGACAATTTAAACTTCTCACTTAGGTTTTCGGCGTACATACCCCCGCCGCCATGCCAATTTACACGCCCCCCTACTCCCCCCTCGCGAAAGCATCTCAATTTCTTGTTGACATGACAGGGGATCTTCATCCCATCGTCTTTGATAATGATGCTCAAACAAGTGAGAATGAGCGTCACATCGATATTCATCCTCTAGTTTCCAAATTAAATACCGTATTAATTGGTCTATAAGACCATGCGTTGCAAGTAAACTTTACCACTTTGGCGACTTAGGACTATATCTTGTAAGAGGAATAGGGTGCTATAAGTGGCATTAGTTTTATAGAAAGTGTATAGTGTTTAGAGGGGTTTATCGTACTTATATTGTAACTTCTGGGGCAATAAACCTGAATTTGAGCTCGTATTTTTTATGCCTTATAAATTCTTGCTCCACCCGGCTCGAAAGCTCTTATAAACGGGGGGATCTTACTCACAGGAACGGGGTGATTGGCAGGGCAGTTCTGCCGGGTTCTACCGCCCAGGACCCACTTTTATCGATGATAATTATGCTTATCATCCAATAAGAGCCGATTATCAGTTGGTCCTTATCGCGCTTATCGAAAACCCTCCTGGATTCTGCTGTCTTTTCCGACCAAGAGGCTGGGTTCCATCGATTCTGACGACTTACTGATCCAGATTAAGCAATGTAAATCGGGAAATGAAGCGGAAGTCACTCAGCTGCATAAACATTCCCCGTATTGGATACGGCTTAAATAAGAAAGGGAGAAAGTTTGCCCGAGATAATTCCACCATGCAACTAATCGCGTTGTTGACCCGTACGCCCTTCCACACAATAGAATGAAATAAATATTAGTAGTTCGAACTGAATCTCTTTCTTCCGTCTTTTCCTTATATGTTTCTCCAATTTCCCTTCCAAGCACTTCTTGAGCATCATCAACAGCGGACCTAGACAAGTCGGAAAATAGACCAGCCTCAGTATGCCAGCCTCGTTCACCCTCTATGGCAACCCCGGCTCTACTGCTTCGAACCGCGTTGTCCTAACTCTTGCTGAGGCGGGTTTCACTGATTACGAGTTTGTGAAGCTCGACTTCAAAACGGCCGAGCAAAAGGTAGGAAACACTCCTATTTCTTCTTTAGGATTCCATCCAAGTACCGAGTTTTCACGTGCACGGTTCTAGTAGCTCGAAAACCTTTGGCCAATCAAGATAGCTTCAATATCTGTCCTGACCAGTTCATGACCGAGAGTAAATAGCTAACAGTCCACACAGAAACCAGAGCACTTAAGGCGCCATCCTTGGGGCAAGATCCCAGCAATCACAACCAGCGACGGCTTCACACTCTATGAGTCTCGCGCAATCTGCAAGTACCTCGCCGCCAAATACAATTTCCCCTTTCTCCCACCCACTTCGGACCTGCATGCTCGAGCGCTCTTCGACCAAGCCGAATCAGCCGAAGCGTCCTACTTTTCGCCTTGCTATGGCACGATGTCTTTCGAGAAGTTTGTTAAGCCACTTATGGGATTAGGGGTTGACGACGTGGTTGTGGGAGAGGAAAGGAGGAAGTTGGAAGAGTATTTTGATGTTGTTGATGGGATATTGGGGTCGGAGATTGGGAGGAAGGAATATATGGCGGGGGATAGCTATAGTTTGGTGGATATTTATCACGTGCCGTTAGTGGAGAGGCTTTTTGCTTGTGGTGAAGGGGAGTTGATTAGTGGGAGAAGGAATGTGAGTGACTGGTGGCAGAGGTGTTTGAGTCGGCCGGCTGTGAAGAAGTATGTGGAGGGGATGCCAACGTTTGAAGATATTAAAAAGAGATTGGCTGCATAAAAGAGTCGTGATGATGCAAATGGATGGCTGAAGATAGATGGGACGTTGGGTTCTAGTTTATTGTTACCATAAATGAGTGGATCAGGAAAGGGAACAGAACATCACTCGGGTACACTCCAAAAATACAGAGTTTGGACCGGCCAACGAAAGTGGTAGGTGGTCATAAATATTACAAATCGAGGCGTTGCGTCCTCCAGGGCATCTACCTGCCGCAAATGAGAACCCAGTCGACGACGACATCCAAAGAAACCATCCCTTAATTCTAAATTACTTCAAACCCTCTTGAAACCCAAGCCTCCCTCTTCTATCTTCACGAACATTAATTTAGTAGTTTTCCTTCTCTCAAGAAAGGGCAGCTTCCTGAGCATTTGCATAGGAAATAGATTCGTAAGTCTAGTAGCAAGTAGGATGGCAGAGACGGATTTGTTACGGCTGACGCTATTACTCTTGTACGCAAAGCATCCAATAACGTTTGCGAAAAGTGCGAAGAAAATTTCGGCGCCGTATGAGAGAAGCAAGTTCGTAGAATGGTAGGAGCACGTGTTGATGGATGTTGTGATGGTGACGTTCTTCGTAACCGAAGGACTACGTTTAAGGTCACAATCTAAGGTGACTCATTTCCAGGAACTAGGCCGTTAGTCGATTCAACCCCAGAATTCAGAAGCGTCACTGCTACCTCATATCAAGGACTGGACTTCCCTGGACTATAGAACACAATCCATGAAACTACATTCTAAAATATCCAAGATGTCACTTTACGCACTTTCCAACGAGCTCCTTCTCGAAGTAATCCAACACCTGCGCCATAACGCATTCAGACAAATTCATCACCTAGCTCTCTGCTCCAAACGCCTGAACACGCTCGCAACTCCCTTTCTCTATGATACCTTCCTCCAAGGGACATGGGAGGAAGACCAACTCTTCGCTTGCACAATACTATCTAAACCCGAACTCGGCAGCTACGTGAAAAGCTTCCAATCAGGAGTATGCGGTGACGACGAAGGGTCGGCTATGGACGTTGAATTCACAGATGAAGACCTGGCAAGATGTAGGGCTCAAATGAAAGCTCTCGGGTACTCGGATGAAGAGGAGGAAATATGGATTAGACATTTGGAGGGCAAGGACTGGGATGCGTTGATGGGGTTATTGCTGAGTTGTATTCCGAATGTGGAGAGTATTTATATGGCGTCTTATGGTGGGAATAGCAGCCGCTTTGAGGGAGTTTTGGAAAATGCTGCACGTCTCCGAGCGAAAAGACCCGAATCACCATTTGCCTCGAAATATCTGCAATCTGTTTCTGTGGCATGGCACGATACGGAGGATGGACTCGGTCTCAGTGACATTCTCCCTTTTCTCGAGCCAAAATCTTTTACTCACGCAGAATTCTTCGCTATCTCAGAAGAATTCGGAACAGTTGATCCCGACCAGCAAGACTTTGCCACAAAGACGCTGCTGCTCAACTGGAGTCTCATAGATGGAGAAAGTCTTGTCAGCTTCCTCCGGTGCTTCAAGAATCTGGAGAAATTTCTCTACGATCCTGGCGATGAGACAGTTGGGGATGCAAATTTCCTGCCGCAAAAGGTTGGAGAAGCAATTTCACATCTAAAACATTGCCTCAAGGATCTAGGGATACATGCCGAGAATGCAAGGCGTGACGTTTTCGGCGCTAAGGAAAGGACTCGGATCGGATCACTGGCAGACTTTGAGAAGTTGCATACAATTTCCTTGACGGCAGATGTTCTGTTTGGTCCGCTTGATGGAGATGTGCCAAAAGAACATTTGGTTAATCTCCTGCCGAAGTCTTTGGAGAGATTGGAGTTGTTCAGATTCGATGCGCGCATTATTCGCCACATCCTTGAACTCTTGAGACGGAAGGAGGAGTTGCAACTGGAGCTTGCATTCATCAGACTCGAGTCATATTGCGGACCGCCCTGGGGTATTGGGGCAGCGATTCAAGAGCTCAGGGAGAAATGTAAAGCTTGGAATGTCCACCTCGAAATTGGAGACTGATATACGTCGCTTCTCCCCAGAGAGACACTCTCGCATTGCGTATAGGTTCGTGTGTCCAGTGTAAAACATGTACAGCAGTAATTGGAATACAAGGTCTTAGCTGCTTAAAACGCTTGAGTGATTGAAAGGAAGCGTCTTGAGGAGTTTCGAGCTTTCGACGATATCCGCTATTTCAATCGCTTAATTTGGAATAAACCAATGAGGTTCTAAATTTCTAAGTTAAATCGTTTGAAGAAAGTGAAGAATTAGTATATTATATTCCAATTCATGTGGTAATTCGTCTCATAGAAATCTACTAAGACATATCGTTAAAAAGAAAACTTTACAATGTTGGTGGCTCAAAATTTCCAGTCAGCTGGGACTCATGACTGGACTTCAAGCTGAAATCGATGGAGATAGACTTCTACTATGTGAATGCAGAACTGCTTCAATATATTCGCGATCCGTTTTCTTCACACCTCCTTTCTTCTGACTGTACTCAAGTTCGTGAAAGAAGCTGCTCCCTCGAATCAGTCGACACATTCCCAATCGGTCTGCCCCTCAAATGTGATCTTTCCTCCACCACCGGCTCCAAACATCCTTATACTGATTCTTCGTCGACTAGGTATTCGACAACTCAATCCCCGTCCCTCGCTTTACAGCCCTCATAGAAATTCGCCGGGGAATCACTTCTCTCAACCTCCACCCGATGATCTAACCCAGAATCTTCCACAACACCTGCTGGAATACCATATCTGCGATCAATATCGCAACGAATAACGAGCCTCCAGATTTCAGTTTGGAGATCTGGCAGAGATATTGCCCTGCTACCACCGACGGCCTGATACTCAGAGGTCTTGTCTTGTCTTTCACGTCTGAAAACCTTTTTGTAACGAGGTTGGCGGCGACCCAGGCGCCGACGACAGCGCTGTCTTGCCAATAAATATTCGAGCGTAGTGGCGTTCACAAGCATATTGATGCTAGAATTCTGGCCCAAGCCCGCAATGACAGTCGCATTGAACGATTTTGCTAAACTATCAGCTTCGATCCAGATATTTGGCATTTCATTATGTGCCGTCAGATTGCCAATTGTAATTGAGTAATTTTGTCCTGCTGGATTTATACAAGAGCCTGTTTTGCTGTTGACGTCGTTGACGAAATGATGGCTTATTCAAGAGAGGTCTGCAATGTGGCGATGGGCGAGGAACGGAATACTGGAGATGTGAGTATTAATAAAAAGGAAGTTAGAGACCCATTTTATTTATATGTACTGATTGAGCTTTGAGTAATTAGCTCGCCAGGTTCATCATTCTAGTGGACTTTTATCGCTCTTGCTGAGTTGAGCCAATGCCATGATCTGTTGAACATCTCTGGATACTTGTGCTGTTACGCAAAAGTTTGGTTCATGGCCTGGGAGGATTACAGGAGTGATTATCCCTACTAGAGATTTGCATCTGTCTCATACTCCGTGGTTGCACGAAGCTGAACGCTGTACCTGTCTCGGTAGTTGGCGTGAGAAATTTGTAGCCTACTGTGACGTGAACTTCATTGTTGTTGATCAAACAAGATAGTTAAGCCAAGACCTTCGGTTCCCAAGGCCCCCAACCTTGCTTCGCAGCAGTTCTTTGGCGTCGGCTCGAGATCAATCTCGATAAATGTCACCGAACAATTTTTTGCGATAGATTGTTCGTATATAACAATGCCTGGAAGTGTGCCGTTCCCATTGCCCGCTCCAGTCAAAACATATTGGATGGCCGACTTGTTGGCGAAGAATTGCAAATACACTGGTACTACCTGAGTCTGATATGCAGTAATTCATTTGTCGGCCATAGAAAATGAAAGTGGCAAGTCCATTGTTTCACTGACATGGTTTTGTTGTAGTCAAAGGTGGATTCTACGTTGAGCACGTAACCGTCGGCTGCGACGTTGAGGATTGAGAAGAATTTTGTACTAAATAATGCCCCTTATGATTATGAACCACGTTAACCATTTTAGGCAATATTATTAATTAAAAAATTATTTTTATATTTTTGGATACTTTTAAGCCGGGTCCTGTCATAGTTATTAGTCTATAATAAGGCTTAACAATAGGTGTGTGTGTTCGTAAATCTTGGAGGATATAGAGTAGGTGAGTGATGGGAGGGCGATCGTGGGCTATTAGAGATGTATAGTAGAAATGAATAAAATCAGAAACGGGATGAGGACGGGGGCGCTTCATTTCCGTTGACACTTTCAGCCTTACATGGCCTAACGATCGAAGTAATCCCTAATAAATGGGGCCAAAACCTGCAGCAACAACCAATTCAATCAGTACTTCTGGGATTCTGTGTTGTGCAGGGTTGCTGCAGCCTTGCGTAGCCTCACAGCCACAATTGTCTTCTATGATATCTTCAAAGCTTTCGAACAAACTCAAACTCAAGTATGGCAAAATAAAAGTACAGTAACGTCCATCCCTGGGTGGCGAAAAACCCTCCGTGCCGAAACGACTTCATAGTTTGGGGTCTCAAATCTCTATCCCGTAAATATATAAAGTTATAATCAGTTTGCTATTGTTCTTTAGCTATTTCTCCACAAGGAGTCAGATTGTAGTAAGAAAAATACTGTAGTTTAGTTATACTGTTGACTGTCCTGTTAATAACGTTGAAAGCTGCTATAGCTGTTTCCCCCTGCTGTATCATGCCCATAAGCCTGTCTCCAAATTCCAGGGCTGCAGCACGAAGCTTCTATCAAGAATGAATATGGCTCTAAGGTTTGAAGACACAGAGCACAAGGAATCTTCATGCCGAATTTATCCGGACAAAGTAGGAGGTACTTCTGTACCTCCACCAGTTCCCTGCTCTAAGCTCTTGTCATCATCTACGTTTTGATCATCACTCGCCATCGCTTCCAGTACAGTAGGTTGTGAAACTAGTGTCACAAATTTAAACTCTCTTTGATTTAATATTCTTGAACTAGTCCTATACTGGTTTTGCGTTTTTATCAGACGCCTGCGGGACGTGAGGGATGTGCGGGGACGTCAGGGAGCCAAAAGTGGATTATTACTCCAGGTTTTGGCTGACATCGACCGAAACTCTGCGTACTAATTTATCGGCAAGTTTTGGATCATGAAGATAACATTCCTCCATTCCTCAAGATGGACTAAACACTTCTATATTTGGAGGATTTTTGTTCCCCTTCATTATTCCTTCACTCCATCCACCGGCTTGCTTGGGACTATGAAACAGAGCATGCGAGCCGTCTCTGTCGAGCTCGGGTTGACCCAGAAATGCTTTGTCCCTCTCTGGATCACGATTTCGCCTTGTTTTAGCAGCCTCTTCTCTCCGCTGTCAAGGTGACACTCCACTATCGCGAAGTAGATGGTTAGTCTCTACTTAGACAAGCCGAATGATTCCATAGGCTCACATTGCCCACTTAGCAAAACCCCAATGTCGACACTCTGAGTTCGATGGATATGGCTTCGAGTATCCATCCCAGGTGGCCATTCACCTATGATTGCAATGCTGCCCTCAGTCGGGAAAATGCTACCCAAAGAGATATCTCGTTTAGTATGTGCCGTAATATCAGAATCAGCGTTGAGATCGATGACAGATGAATTAGAACTGTATATGAGGCCGGCAGTTGGCATAATCTGATGGTATGGCGGGTTCGGGATGAAGACCGACTCGCCGGCAGCGTTGTGCCCGGTCGTGTAAGTTACCGGCTCACTCATTTTCCTCTCCCGTCTCCACTTTAGCAAGTCTTGAGAAGGAAGTTTACTTTGTTCTGGATAAAGATGCAGTGAAGAGAATTGAGGTTTTTAATACTTTTACGAGTGTTGGTTGGAATGCCGATCCCTACCGTATTGAGTATAGCTTGTATTTGCGTCTTACTTGTGCAGCCCAAAAGTTAGGCCGACCAACTTAGTGTCGTTCTAAGGGGCATTGGTCTCTTAGTATAGTCAGCCAATTAGAAAGCTAGGTTTTCTCGAGCTCTAAACTCCCTAAAAATAGTTTGAGATCTCTTAATCACTTAAACTTAATCACTACTTTCAACTTAATGAATCAACGCGTAACGACTATATAAACATTAAATTTGTAGTAAGTACGTGACTCTCTCCCAAAAATCGTAGCTAATTAGTCTAAAATCGCAGGCCAACGCGGCCCTGACATCTATCCTTACCTACATATTTATAGTTATTATTCTTAGACTCTTTTATACTACAGATTTCTATAAGATATTAAAGAAGACTAGTCTAGACTATAATATGTGCTTCTGTATCTAGTACTGTACTGTCAAGCGCGCTGGAACCAACACAGATCTGGTGGAGTTACTCTCCTACTACGGAAACCAAGACCATGATAAACGCCTAGTTCGAGTCGTTAATAGATTACTTGAATTAGAACACGTACGCTAGCTCATTCTTGATAATACTTACTTAAGTTTCATTGAAGTTATCGAGCAAGAGAACCTTCCCTACTCTCGATCTCTTGTGGAGTGGATTGCCAAGTAACATTTGTCCCCTTCTATTCCCCGGCCCATCGTACGCAAAACACAGCAAAACAAGTGCTATTTGGATTTAGTGGATAAAACAGAACGTCTTTAACTATACGATTGGGCGCTCCCACGCATTATAGCTAGAGATATCTTCATCTTTATAGATAAATCGTATATAAACTTTAGCGGGGTAAGTAAAGTAAGATATAAATATATTAGAGATATTTTAAGCTAACTACTCTTTTGGACAAAACCCACACAAGAAACGCTAAGTCACTGTCTAACAAGGCACGCTAGCTAAAGAAATGGTAGTTGCGCAACGTCCTTCTCGATTTTAAATTATGTTCTATAGTGTTGTCATCTCGGCTGCGGCCAGGAACGCACTTATTATTTTACCCCAACTTCAAATATGTATACATCACCACAAAGTCAAATAAAATAAAAGATGTTTAGTACTATGACCATCAACCTTCAAAATAAAATGCAAATCAAGTTTATTTGTAATACAGTTGAGAACTGATCGCACAATAAAAGCTGAAAACCGGCGACTAGGGAAGTGCGTTCCTGGCCGCAGCTGGGATGATATATTCTAATACACGCGTCCCCCGCCCCGCATATACATGGACCTAGGAACTTGTGGCTAAGAAGGAGAACTCTATAGAGAAGGTTGTAGAGATCAACGTATATTGGGAACGCCGCTCAGAGGAGAAGAGAGCTTAAGCTTATATCCCTAGCACAAAGGAGTACAAATACATAAAAGAGGTTGATAAGCAAATACGAGAGAAGAGGAATCTTAAGTGGAAACGGGAGCGGACGCTATATTAGGAGTTCAAGCCTGAGAAGTTTGAGCGCGGCTGTTTAAAGGAGAACAATACATCAAAGGGAGGGATTAACTGGTTTTTGTACTAGGAGAAGATCTTACTTCTTATCCTCTACCCTTATATTAAAAAGGTATAAGAATTGAACTCTGATAAGAAGGTATGGTTTGTGGACGATAACGTCAGTTTGTATAGCAAGGCTCACAGATCTTTGACTGATATTGCGAAAGCAATAGACATAGAACACATCCCTTTTTAGCCTCCCAATTCCCTAGATTTATATTTAATTGAGAATAGTTTCGACTATCTCAAAGACCGCGCTGATGAGTTCTATCCACGGAGCTCTAGCGCAGCTAAGAAGCAGTCCGCAGGCGCTATTTGATACACAATTGGCAGCATTGCATAGACGGGATTGTACAGTATCTTTGCTTGTCTTTAAAAGACAAATTAGAGCTTTGTAGAGCTCACAAGGGAAAAAATAACTTTAGGGCTTGAAGTTTTAGTGCTTTTAAGACTGTATTTGTAATTATAGATCTGTAGTACTATTGGCCAGAAACACCCTGCTTTACTAAGAGACTATCTCCCTTTAAAACGATACTAAGTGGGTCGGCCTAACTTTTGGGCCGCACGAGTACTGTAGCATAAGAGGGGTTGTCACCCCTCCTACCTTTTTAGGAATCAATCGACAACGAGTGTGGTCGGATTTAAGGCCCGCATATCCCGCTCCTACAGGCGTCTGATTAAAACGCTAAACCAATATAGGACTAGTTCAAGAATATTAAATCGAAGTTTAAATTTGTGACAGTAGTTTCGCAACTTACTGTACGCTGAACCTCGTCTCTGACACAATCTAGTATACTGAACATAGGATAGAGACAGTTTGAATAGCTTTACGCTATTGGACGTGACGTTCCAACGTGATAAATCGCATGATCAAAGGTTTCTCGAGTGAATCTGAAGCTATTCACTCGGACGAGCGCGCTATTAGACTGACGCCATATTACTGTGATATATAGGTATACTAATGGGCAGAGATTTCTCCAGTTCCAGGCTCGGCAACGATTCCAGATAAGCGGTATCGATTCATAGCGATGCCAGAATCGTAAGGAATCGATTCTAAGCTTATTAAGGCCTGAAAATCGCGAGTAATTATAGGCTTTCTAGCGTACTTATTCTTTTAGTCCCTAATAACTTTATAAGTACTAATTATACCTTAAAGCCTTTAGCTACGTAGTTATACTACTTAAATAGACCTTTCTAACTATATAGCTAACTAAGGATTTGGAATTTAACTCGTCTTGATACAGCGATTTAAAGTTAAGGGGTTTATAGGGACCTCGAGGAGTTTTCGTGAGGCTCGCTTATTTTGAACGAGAATTGATTTCGATTTCGCGAATACGAGCTAAATCCGAGCTAAATCCGAGAAAGAATTTTAATTAAAGATATTACTTTATTTTACTTTTCTTTTTATATTAAAACTAAATATATAAGTTTATTTAATAAAGATTTATATACCTTAAGTTTATAGCTTACAAAAACTAATAAGGAAGAGAGATAATTAAAAGGACTAATTATAAGGAGGAATCGATTCCTTATCGATTCCTTATCGATTCTAGCGATTCTTAGTAATACGATTCCAGAATCGATTCGGAATTGATACCTCAGGAATTGTTGCCGAGCCTGTCCAGTTCTATGTCTCTCTCTCTCTTCTCTCCTCTCTCCGTCTCTTCTCTCCGTTCTCTCCGTCGGAGCCTACGTTGATGCTCAAAAGCCAAATTTTGGGAGCATGGTCGACCTCGGCTACAAGGCCTGGCATTCGTTTCCGGACTTGAAGAGGGTGATGGATGCTACCTCCGCAAACCGGTGTCGATGAAGTCACTAACGATGAAACTGGGAGGACGCAAGTCATTAAGCCTTTCGAGTTCATGGTCGGGGTGAACTCGCACCTCTCATCAAGTCGTTGAATGCTTGATGTACTTAAACTATCAACAAATAGTCATTGAAATCCGCTCATGGCGTTGGTGGCGGAGAATTGGATGTGATGAGAGGGGAGATGCTAGTGATGCTGGGCATTCTGGCAGTGATGTTCATCTGTTCCTCGCGCAAAACACCCCGGATGGACGATTGCGGCTTCTTTGAGAATAATAATCTCAAGTTATGGAAACAGGTGCATCGGAATTTACCCTTATTTAGAGTCGTAAGAGATCAATCCTTGATTGAAGATGATTTGATTTTACCTCGCGCATGAAAGAACTATACGTAAACAGACTGGAGGGCCTGACAAGGCGATAGCCAGGCTCAGTTCATTGCTATTTTCTCGACGTACCTTCCCTTCTTCATTGCGTCCGCTGATCACTCCAAACCTTTCACGTCCCAATCCAGCTCCAACTCCGTCGTCATCAAAATGCACGTATCCCTCAAAGCAGGTAATCTTAGCCTCTTGTTGATCTCCTGATACTCGGCATCAGCCATCAGGTCCGCAAAATGCTCCAAACTCGAATACTGCACCAGGACAATCTCATTCCATTCGCCTTTCGCCAGATCAGCTTCGGCCGTTGGGCCGTGCATCTTCGCTGCCCCACCACGCTTGCTTCCACCACCTGCCATGAACGCTTCGATGTATGCAGCATAATTCTCCTTCGCTGAAGCGGTGGCACGGAAAGAGACGAAGTTCAGCATTGACACTGCGCCTTTCGGGCAAAGGCTTGAGCGGGCGAAGGCGAGGAGCGAGGGCGTGAGTTCTACTTTCTGGGTTGCTGTTGCGATCAGTGGTTTGGGCTTTGTCAGGTTTTCGATTGGTGGGAGGGTTGTGCGAGGATGGAGGTGCCTCTCATTGTTGGTTTTGTAGGTGGAGACGAAGTCGTCGGCTTCTTTAAGGCTGATGGAGAAGATGTGTGCGCACAGGGAGGAGAGTGGGAATGGGATGCTGATGGTTGGAGGCAGGATGAGCATGAAGTGCCAATTGTCCGCGAGGAGACTATCTGCGTATTTTGGTGTGATGATCCATTGGATGACACGTGCGATGGTTATTGGTTCGAAGTTGGAGCTGCGAAGGATATCGAGGAAGGTGGATGGGGATGTAGAGGGAAGGAGGGAGATGAGAGAGACTGTTATTGTAATCATTTTTCTTTATGACATGTTTGAAAAATTTCCAAAGACTCAAAATGTGTGAGGCTCATAAAAGGGAGGAAGGAAGTTGAATTGAAATCAAATGTTCCTGAAATGCGGGGATGCATGACACGCCATCCAAGTACTAGGGGCTCTGCAACTGACCCAATTCAGCGCGCCTTGCATTTGCTTACTTTGACGAATATGAGGATGTCTTGAGAGGGCACACAATTGCCTTGTCAATGAATTTTCTGCTGTATAGCTGCAAGTTCTTTCTAGCGCTTTCTCTCTGGAGACTCATCTCCCAACCGCAGTGAATTGGTTGTTCTGCCGATTGTATTTGACCTTGCGTTAGCCAGAGTCCGCTGCCACCGTTACCTCCAGGCGGTGAGGGTGCCGTTGGGATCTTTTGACTGGAGACGAAGTGGACTAATTCCGCCGCTCCTTGAACGTACGAGGACTGAGACCGGCCACTTGTTCCAAGGTTTCTTCTGACATCTTTCCCTGTCCTTAATGGTGTCATAGCCGCTAGGCATTGAAAGACGATGTGCCTCGCTTCTTTAATCCAGAGATCTCCTTTGCTTTTTAGCATGTATGGCTTTCGTGAACTTGGCGGTGACTCCACACAAAGCCAGAACTAAGACTCGAGGAGCCTTTTCAAGGCATTCACCAAGCAGCCGTATGGAAAGATGGAGCTTGTTGCATTGAAGTTGGAAATCACATCGTACTCTACTGCGAAGCAGGACACTTGGAAGCAATCGAGAAAAGAGGAGGGCACTCTCTTTGTTTGTGGGACCATAATTAATATATATTTCGCTGCAATATATATGTTAAATGAATGCATTGCACGTGGCTTGTTTGAGGTAATGTGTAATTAGATACTGGTCTCTGACGGTTATGGATTGGGTATAATTGGCGTCTGGCATGAGCAGCGTAGCGTTCTTGGTGGGTGATATATTTCTCCTGATCTGTCTTCTGGAGCCGCACGAAGCAAGTGAAAACATCGTGAAGATCGAGTATGACCTGGCCCTGCCTGCGAACGAGACAATAGCATGTCTCATCTAAAACTCTGGTACCCGCGGCCTACTCCCGACGCAGTACCATTCTGTGCCGGAGCAGGCTTGCGCTGCTTCGATTCTCTCATCTCCCAGTCTGTCTCAACTCTCCACTTCCTCGCCAGCTCGCGACGTCCTACCCGTGTATGTGTCCATATATCCGCGCGGTGTACAAGGCCGTCAGGTAGTCGGAGTGGATAAGTCGGCGGGAACGTTGACGAAGTTAGCTGTGTCGAGTGGCTCCGTCGTGAGCATCGCTTGGTAGTTTTCGTCAGACGTGTTAGGTACGGTGCTCGATGGAGCCGGCGTTGTGGATCCTGAAGTTCTGCAAACGGTTAGAAATGAGTATTATGAAGAGCTGCGGTGTAGCATTAGAGTGCTGGTGTTCGCTCGCTGGTCACCCATGGTGCCTCGCGTCAGCCACAGTTCTGAGCAGCCACAAGCTTGCCAAATGATGACATAAGTAACTTAAAATTAACTTACTGCGTAATTATTATACGTGGGTGCCAGCCTGCGGCTCACACGAAGCCTTCGAAATTCATTAGAGTATTGTAATTTAATTAGGAATAGGAAACGTTACAATGAGCAGTGAGTAAGTGTTAAGTGGATGGATGAAATCGACAAAAGACAGTAGTAGCGTCTGAAACAGCAAGGCAAGCCACCAGCTTACAAGCCACAAGATTTTTAAGATATTACTTAGCAAACACGGAAGCTCTCCCTCTCTCTCTTTCTCTTCGAAGGCACAGTAGGACGTGCGGGGTCATTTTACACGTGGGTGCCAGCCTACGGCTCACACGAAGCCTTCGAAATTCATTAGAATGATGGAATTTTAATCGAGAAACGTTAGAATAAGCAGTGGGTACGGCAAGCGGATATGGTCAGGCTACGAAAAAGCAAATAACATACACACCAAGCCGAAAGCCGAACATGTCTCAATAACCTGGACGACGCGGAAGGCGTAGGCATAAGTAATAACAAATAAAAGAAAGAAATGGATTAACTCTAAGGCCAAGTACGGATTATCTTTATAGCGGTCTGCAAGAAACACACGAAATCCTCGGAAAACGCCAAGGCCGGATTAGAGCATGGACTAACTATTTTTAGTAAAAGATGGAGAAAGGAAAGGCCGAAGCCCGCGCCCTTTCTTCTTGTCGAAGAACCTTCTCTCTAAGCTTTTCAGCTCATTTCGAAGGCATTTCGAAGGCACCAACCAATGTGGCGACATCGCATAACACAGCACTCCCTAGTCACTACAAGGCTAGCAAAGATTTTTTAGCATTGTGGCGAGGCTCGGAAACCGAAACCAAACTGTTCTATGAGTTTGAAAGGCGCAAAGAGCTCGTGATAGTACTGTCAATTAGCTAAGAAAACTGAGGCCTTTTACTGACAACTCCCTCCAGGTGCTTTTGAGATCGTTTCACGAGGACGTGATACGTGATTCCAGAAATCTTCATCATCAGCGACTATGTCGCTAACAGCTAATGACGACAGCGGAACGCCACCACTCTCATCTGAATCTTCTTCCCAGTCAGAGGACAAATTCGGCTCGATGTGAGAAGAGTCCCGCTCATCAAGCTCATGGAGTGAATTGGAATCTTGGCCCTCAGTTTCTTCGTCGAATGAAAGACTACTTGCTTCTGAGCTGATATCCTCTATGCCAAATATTAGTGCGCTCCTGTGAAATGTTTCAGGGACTCGTCTCACCAAGATCTTCTAATAAATCAGAGACTTCAGAAAGATGTTCTAAAGACTCTTGTTCGAGGAGATGCGAAATTGACTCTGTGATGCCTGTCGTGGAGTCGGGATGCCATTGTGCATTTGGTCTCCTCTGATCTATCTGATGTAGAGCTTCCGTGCGCACATCTTTGATCATTTTATTTAATATGTCTCTTTGCGTGTTATTACCGGGCACAAAGTCGGGTGGCCTCCAGTTTTTATGAACCGTTTGATGGCTAGCCGGGGTGACTGGGCGCAATGGGTGATGATGAAAGTAAAGCGAGCAACAGTAGCAAGCGGGTTTGCTACATGCCACAAAAATGTCTGATTCTTCGAATTTCAGATCATTGTTATGAAAGAAGTCTAGTATTTGAACTTCGGCGTGAACACGAGGTTTGAAGTTATCGTCGTAGAACATTTCCATGTACTGTGCATAAATACCGAACCGCGTATCCATCTCGGAGAGGGCAAGTTGATAACGTGCAAGATCTGGAGACTGAGCTGGCAGCATCCTTTTAGCAATGCTGTCTAAGTTTGTTTTCCCGTCCGCTGATGGTGGTGACGTTCGAGCTGGAAGTGATATGGGGCATATCTTGAAATTGTCGAGCAAAATCAACAGACGTGGAGCGCTCCGGAATAGCGTTTTAACTACCTTCACGTATTGACCAAGCCGACCAATGTAATGCCTGAGGAGTTTGCACCTAGCTTGCAAAGAATTTCTCTCTGGCTGAGAATGAACTTCTCCACAAAGACCCTTCAGTATACGCATCTCTTCGCATCGTTGAGAGTTGTAAGCAAGCTTGCAAAGATCTTCCAATGCAACGCTTCGAGATTGGAATGTTTTGAGCCAAACCAACAGCAGCTTATCTACAACGCGAGATTCTTAGTACATGGCATTTGATTTAATTGAGACGTTACTCACAACTTTTGTCTTCGGCTGCCTTACCTTCCAGATTTTCTCTACAAGCCTTGAGTTGTCTCGTAAAGAAGTGGGAATACGCCTTGATGCGAGGCTTTGCGTGATCTATGCAAGCGACCAAGAATGGGTCTATGGCCTCGTCAATAGCGACTCGGCTTTCGGCAACATCTTTTAACAGTAAAAGGCAATCCTGCGCGAAAGGTGCAATCTTTTTGCTGGGGCAAATGTTCGCAGCGATCCAAAAGATTCGTTGCTGGGCCGTGTGCTGAATACTAATGGCAGTGACCGAGTCACCACCTGTGTCGTAGTCACACAAAAAAGCCAATTGATTAAGGAAGAGACGTCTGACATATTTAAGAGGCCAGCTAGTTATATCTGCTGACCTTGGAAAATCAGCTGGTCGATGTTCCCCCCTGGTTCTGCCCAAGGTGCAGAGAAGGATCAAAGGCTCGTAAAACCGGCTGAGGATTCGTTGGTGGGGATCAAGACGGGGAGCATTCGGAGAAATGGGTTTCTTCTTTTTGGGCATATTTTTTGCTCAAATATTTCAAAAGAGTAGAAGCTAAATAAATATGCTACAGTTTACCTCAATCACCAAGGAATGGCTTTGCAGTATATATAATAGTTAGTCTGCAAAGCCTTACAGATAGGCCGCGAAGTCTGGCGCAGAGAGGGCAACATCTTTGATAAGAGTCTCAGCTAGCGAATCACTTTCCACTTAGCTATCTTCGACTTACTCACAGTGGATCGCCTACGTGTTGTGAAGTGATTGGTTAAACTGCGTGTAACGGTAACACAACGGAGAAGAAGCCACAGCTTTAATTATAAATAAATAAATACGCTGTAATTACTGTAACTATGACCAGGGATCCTTGATCGCTTGATTAGAGGTATTAACCCATATGGCGACCTCGTATAGTATAGTACTCCCTAGTCACTACAAGGCTGACAATAATTTTTAGCATTGTGGCGAGGCTCGGAAACCCAAATTAAACTGTTCTATGAGTTTGAAAGGCGCCAAGAGCTCGTGGTACGAAAGGGGGTTTCAAGAATTCATCGTCACCCCCCTGCAAGGCGGTGAGCCAAGATAGG